>BQKZ01000362.1:96058-124927 GCA_036244855.1 Temnopleurus reevesii
GCCAAAATTTGGTAACCAAATGCGCTTATAAGGGGGCGCCAAATTTTAGCTGATGACCTTTTTTTTGTTTTTGTTTTTGTTTTTTTGCTTGTCAATTCAAAAGCGAGGTTACGCATCGTCACTACGAACGGCAAAATCGCTGATCAATACCATTTGACCATTGTCTAGGTCGGCTTCGCTGGTTGCCAGTGACAACACGGCGAAGAGCAGAATTCTACAACGGTTTTTGCTCAATCCTGCGTCCGTCTTAGATACAGGAACGTATAGCCAATCAGATGCGGCCAAGCGTATCACGTGCCTATTATGCAAATCACGTAACCTTTACCTCGGTCTTTGGATTTCGGCGTGAAAGCTCGATTCCTGACGCCACACTCAATTTGCGTACTGCCGTAAAGCGAGTAGCGTAACAGAAGTTAAGAGCAACGGAGGGAATAAGGACGGGTTAGCAAGAACGCAGGAATCTGACGAATTCTCCCGTCGTTGAGCCGCTCCGTTGTTGAGCGTAAACTCGGGAATATAGAATTTAAAACGTAAAAAAAAAAATCCAAATTTTGAAAGATATGACTGTGAACGTGAGCAAATACAAGCATGTTAAAGCAGTAAATATTAAATTGAATGGGTATTCAGCGTATATCGCAAACATTTGTGCACAATTAATGAAAATCCAAAAGCATGATTGCCGGTACTGTGGTTATGTGTAAATTGAGCGCAAAAAAAGAAGAAATTCATCGTTTGCCAAATGTGTATCCTGCTAATTTTGCAAACGTGATTGCGAATGAAATCCCACCTACGTTTCTTAATACACATGACGTATTTTAAACTTGCTAAACACACACCTGCGATGTGGAATGCAGTTGTTCATGAATAGGACGCCCCCATACGGCAGCTCACACGTCAAGAGATCATTGTCCATATCGACTCCGAGTGTTTCGACCATATCTTCTTCCGTCACTTCAACGTACCACGTGCCTCCCACGCAGCAGCGGTGTTTGGCTGTTACTCCTGCCCTGTGACCTTTACGAGCTACCTGAAATATCAGCAAATAAGTCCAATTATTGTAAAGATTAATATGTTGATAAAAGTTTACCCTTGTGTTACCCCCAACTCATGGTATCATAATCAA
This sequence comes from Temnopleurus reevesii, assembly GCA_036244855.1. NCBI lineage: Eukaryota > Metazoa > Echinodermata > Echinoidea > Temnopleuroida > Temnopleuridae > Temnopleurus > Temnopleurus reevesii. The sequence goes on from BQKZ01000362.1 coordinate 97,182, forward strand.
ATCGAATTATACTCGATACCTATAAGCTACACAATTTTGAAAGATATGATCGTGAATTTGAGCAAACACGTGCATGGTAACTCACAATTACAGATGCTAGTTTTTTTTCTTCAAAGTAATACAAAATGAATGAAAAACTGATGCAATTCAACGGTCTCACTGAATGTTTGATGAGAATGGGTTGATTGTACTAATATTTAATTGGAAATTATATTGTCAAAAATTTGTGGCTCATGCAGTGTCAATGTATTTTCATACATGTTCCGATATCTGTGTTAAGGTACGAGTACAAATTGCAAACTACATGAATTAGATAAGCCTAATTTTGCCGTCGTCGATGATGAGGTTTGATACTATATGTAAGAAAACGTATTCGAGATATGAAAGCTCAGAAATGATGTGATTACCTGCATGCATCCATTCTTAGCATTGACATCGAGTAGAGGTATCCAGGCGGTCACTTGTAGGACGTTGAGTGCATGGGGATCCAGGTACGCATTGTCTGATGGTTGATAAGGACATAGGAAACGACATGATGCTTATATAACGATTCAACATCATCATCATCATCATCATCATCATCATCATCATCATCATCATCATCCTTATCAATTATAAAGGTTCAAATCATGGAAATGTGACGTACTCACCTTGATGTACATACATTTTCTTTGTTTTGATGAGATGTATAATTAATTTTTGTTAATTTTCTTAGATACATGTAACCTAATTATTTTGTGTAAAAATGTTATGTAATTGTTTTCTTCAATAAAGGAACCCTGTGAAAGAGGTAAAATCATCCCTATCATCATCATCATCAGCATCGTCATCATCGTCATCATTATCATCATCATCATCATCGTCATCGTCATCATCCTCATCATTATCATCATCATCATCATCGTCATCGTCATCATCCTCATCATCATCATCATCATCATCATCATCGTCATCATCAACATCATCATCATCTTCGTCATCATTATCATCATCATCATCATCGTCGGCGTCGTTGTCATCATCCTCATCATCATCATCGCCATCCTCCTCCTCCTCCTCCTCCTCATCATCATCATCATCATCATCATCATCCTCATCATTATCATCATCATAATCATCATCATCATCATCCTCATCATCATCATCGTCATCATCATCATCATCATCATCATCATCATCATCCTCATCATCATCGTCATTATCATCATCATTATCACTATTGTCATCACAATCATCATCATCATTATAATCACTATCACATGTACTATCATTGATATAACATTATTCTATTTTTTCGGTACACTATGTAACACTTTTCCAACCTATAGGAAAAATAACATTTTTACTCAAATATTAGACAACATTCTGGATACACATCTAGTGATCAATAATGTCCAACTTATGGAGGAAGTTTATTGAATACACCATAGATTTGAGAGATCCTAGCTAAGAGTGTATCCATACCTTGGTGCCAAGGAACCACGGCTTCTTCTGTTTGTGGCGTCTGAACAGAAAAGAAGTGGAAACAGACAAATTTTAGACTGAGAGCAAAAACGACTGGGCTTGGTTAAGGGATTAATAATGATTACTTTGTAGTTACTATAACAAAAATTAATCTGAAGCCTATATATTAACCATTATTATGCGGATAGTTGTGTATTACTTTATATTGCACGAATATGTTTGTATGACCTTGCACATTCGAAAATTCTTACAATCATTTGTGATTATCTACCCGGTACCAATCATTGTAAACAATAAAACACATAGACGGTTGCTATTATGATATGTGAAATCGCATCCGCCACAGTTTTTTGATGGTCTCGTGGTATGAAAACCGCTCGTAACCTGAACAAAGGTTTTGTGCCAATTTCTACTGAGTTCGCCTGTACTTGGTTACAGCAGATCATAATCAGTGTCATTTAGTGTTTATGGCTGATTTTAATACGACAATTATTAATCAACAAAATTATTGATTATATTGCTTCCTCTTATCAATATGCAAGGAATATAGATAAATCCCTACTTTGACTCGAAGATTCCAGACAGGATGTCCAGCGATGTTAGGACCAATCATCTGTTCCATCACATTCAGTAACTTCTCATCCGACCAAAGATCTTTAAAACCCTGTCATGGAAACGAGTAATACATTGATTCTATAAGATTGGTTAATTTATTGAAATACCATGGTAATACAGACAAGTGGTTTTGGCAGTGATTCATATTGTATGAATCAGTTTGCCAGATCAGAGAAATCTTAATTTCCGAGAATTTCAGTCTTTAGATAAATGTTATCTACGGCAAATTTCTGTCACGACTCCTGATAAAGACATTTTAGATTTCCGTTATGGTAATAGCATAGATATCACAATGTAACATCATGCATGCAATCTGAAATTATGGTTTGGGAACATGCTGTTTACATTGCTATATTTGTTAATACATTTAGTCTAATACATGTATGAACAAAATATCACCATCGGTTGGATAGATATCATAAAAAAATGAATGTACAATACATTGATAATAATGCAGCGTTGGATAGAGAAGCCCCCCCCCCAAAAAAAAACAACAAAAACAACAAACAAACAACAAACAAACAAACAAAAAACAAAACAAAAAAAACAAAAAAAAAAAACAAAGCAAAACAAAACAAATAGCAAAAAAAAAACCAAAAAAAAAAAAAAAAAAACGTTTAGCAACATTTCAGACTGATAATAATTAAGTCAAGTTGAAAAAAAAAAGACAGGAAAATTATTTAAATGCTTTCATTAAAGTTATCGGTCCCCAAACAGTAAACGTAAAAGAAAAATTGAATATCTAAAACTTGAATACGGACCTTGGGAAGGTTTCCTGTTTTGTGTAGTAGCACTGATGCGCCAGGGAACTCTTCCTCTATACGCGTCATCCTCTGAAACAATCCTTCCTTCTCATATTTGTCTGATACAAAGTGATAGGGGGAAATCGTGATCATTAGGAGGAGAACAATCTGTTACACATCAATATTTCAGTTTTTCCTGCATTGGCGACATTAATTGTATACATCAGTAATATAATTAAACTTTGAAAACTGAGTGCTTATTCAAACAAAATGTCACGAAAATCTGTTTTATTTGCTTATCTTCCCCTGCGCCTTTTCAATCTCATCACCGTCACGCCTCTCCCAAACATTCTATCTCCCTAGCTCCACCATCTCCCTCCCCACCCTGCTTAAGACGAACTCGTTAAAGACTTGTCATGAGCTGGGAAGCTACTATTATTCTAATCAAATTTGTCTATTTTCTAGTTGAGTGGGGCTGAAGTGCAGTTTTTCTGACTAGGAAGTAATAAGATAATGACCATTTCTCTAATTTTTGGCTCCCAGCTGACTACCCGTCTAGTCATTTTAACTTATTCGTTTTAAGAGTGTACCACATCAGGGGCCTGTAACATAAAGGAGGTATGATAAATTAAAAATAAATTGTATCTCTATATGGTACACGTTTTGCCATAGATTTACGATTAATATTCATCATAAGTTGAATTGCATCTTTTATGTTACAGGCACCAGAATACACAGTTCGAGTAAAAATTTACCTATGAGATACTACACACTAAGAAATTAGGTTACAACTTTGCACCCCTAGGGGTACAATCCCATGTAACACCGGGTGAACCCTATGGGGTACAAGTTTGAACCCTAAATGTGGGGTGCAATTTTGTACCCCAACCAAGGGTACAAGTTTGTACCCTATGTTTGTACCCTATTGGAACACATTTGTACCCCAGGGATGCAAAATTGTACCATTAGGGTACAAAATGAGATCTTTAAACAAACCCATATCATCTAAAAGTAGACCCTAATGGTACACTTTTCTACCCTTCTGGAACAAGTTTCTACCTTGGGGGTGCAATATTGTACCCTTAGGGTGCAAAAAAGGAAAGGAAAGGATGTAGTTTAGAGGCGTGTATCATTAAATTCTGAATATTTACGCCAGAAGAAGAAGAGAGAAAGAGGGTCGCCATCTTAACGTCTCCACCCGAAAGACGGTACGCGGCCTGGTTTCGAACCCACAGGCAGGAACGAACCCAAATCTATATGACTGTCCCGAACAGCTTGATTTCAGGCGCACGCCACGGCGCCTCAGTCAATATCGACCCTCAATATCGACCCTCTTTGTTCGTGAAATAGTGCCACCTCCACTGTCGCCGCGCTCGCTCGCCATTGGTTAAGACGTGTTCCTTTTCTAGTCTGCTATTTATAAACTTTATTCAAAACATCGATGTATTAATGTTTTTTTTTCTTCCGAATCTTGTAAGGATCAACGGAATAAAAAAAAAACATAGTAATAAATTAAATCTATTATGTATGAAATAGAGTTCCTAAAGGTAAAATAAGAACAAAATCAGCATTCATTTCCGATCACGTATAGAGAGTGGGGTCTGCATTCTGCACTAGTTTCAAATCGGGAGGGTATACCGTTGTACCCTTCGTACCAGCTTTCCTCACATGGGATTAATTTTGAACCTCATATGGTATAATGAGGATGCCGGCGGGATGCCGGGGTTCAAATTAGTGACTTTGCGTGATTTTGGACCCTAACTGTACCCTAATTTCTTAGTGTGTATATGAATATATAATACAACGGGGAAAGATACACCTGAAAACGATCGTGACATTGTAAATATATATTATATATATATATTGTAAATCGTATAAAGTCCATTTTTATACTGATATGCACACCAAGTAAACACATATCAATTTTGGAACGCATATTTGCTTACCTTTGATTTTGCCAGCATCAAAGAGTTTATTAGCCATGGCATCGACCTCGCCTTTGATTGCTTCACGTACTGGGTCCAGCTCCTCTGGTTTGAAGAAATCAGGTACCATGAGGTAACCCTGAGGAAAAGCAGGCAAGGGGGAGGATGTTTGAAAGGCTTCTGTGCTATTTAAGGATTTAATGTGGGATTTAGGAAACCAAACTTAATATATATCTATGATTATTCCAGTTGCATTCTGGACAAAGTAAACAACTTCATTAATATATTCACAGTAACTCGATACATACAAAGGAAAGTACCCTCACTATTCATTTTGTGACGCATGTTTTACACATTTCAGCAGAATAAGGGGGAAGGCATTTTCTTCTGCATGTATCTAGCTACTGTGAATGCTTGAATGAAGTCCGGAATCCTTTGTCCCTTCTGCTCACCATGACTTCTATCGTTTTCAAATTATTATTACATTGTGGATCATGATATGCCTATTTTTTTTTTTTTTTTTTTTTACAACTATACACAATATATCGCCTAGTTGAAGGAGACAAATCACCATGAATGGTCTTACAAGTAAATAAAAAATTTTAGAAACCATGCAATTAAAAAAATATATTTATGTTCAAAAGGGCAAAATAAAAGTAGAAACACCAACGACAGTAATTTTTGGCCACTAATCATACTCACCTCTTCAAAGTACTGCTTAAGCTGCTGATCGGTGAGTTGACCCTTTTTCTTCTCCCCTGCTTTCTGAGGAGGCATGTTTAGATAAACATCGGGGTTTCTATCCTGAATTGGTGCCATTTTGAATCATAGACTCCTCTATGTAGGTAGCAAGGATCTGTCTTTCACAGATGACAAGAAAACAATGGCACACCCCAGGTGAGTGATCGTCAATGTTATGAGGAGGTGTTGTCTATTTATCGACTAATCTGAGTGTCACAACATGAACTTTGTATCGTGCACCTTAGCACGTAGATTGTTTGTTTGTTTACTTTATGGAAACGTGTCAACAAACTGTTCCTCTTTCATGAGGTCAATGAGCAAATTGACAGGGTCAAAAACTGTTGCCCTTCAATTCTCATAAATATTAAGATTATGTAAAAAGACTTCACCTCATTTTTGCATTTTGTTCACTTTGATTGGAACAACTTATTTCTCCTTTTTTCCAAGTAGAGAAATAGCTAGGTGCTATATTATGCGTTAACAAAATCAAGCGTAGTCTTTGTCAACAAGGACTCGGTAAAATGTTCGACATAAAACTTGAAAGCTATAGAAATCATAACTCGAAAAGAAAAAGTTATAAAATCATAGCTGTTTACTTTTGTTTTTAAACGGCCAAAAATATGGTTGAAAGGCATTGAAAGACATTAAACGAAAAAGTAATTTTAGAAAAAAAAAAAGAAATCTCATTCGTTAGCCGAATAAATTTCATACTGCAGGTAATGAGGTTGTGGCTATGTAAGTTTGAGTCACATGTAATGTTGCTATCATGGTGTCAAAGTTGTGATACATCCCCTGCTCCTCTCTCCCTCCATCCTCTCTTTCCCCCCCCCCCTCTCTCTCTCTCTCTCTCCCTCTCTCTCTCTCTTTCTCTCTCTCTCTCTCTCTCCATATATCCCTCCTCTCTCTCTTCCCCACTCTCTCTCTCTTTCTCTGTCTCTTTCTCTTCCTCCCTCTCGTTTTTTACACTTCTTTCTCTTCCTTCATACCTATTCGAATTGCCTCAGGGGTAAATAACGCTAGACATTTACAGCTTGAAGGCGAACCGACGTCTAAAATCGTGCTCTCTTTGAATGAGGAAACATATGTTAAGAACAAATGTGGAAATTTGAATCAAATCAGATCCTCAATGAAACCACGACACTTGCCGCTGATTCGTGACTTTGGCAGAATCTGTGACGTACTAGTGGACAACTCCCCACTTACTTTTTACATAAGATTTTCAACCATTGATTACTATAAAATATTGATCATGAGAATGCTCGGTAGTGATCATAGTATTTAAAAAAAAAATTTAATTATTGTCAACAAATTGACGCATCTGAAATATTAAAAATCTAGTCCACACTTTATATGTATTTTATCCTCTAAAAGAAGAATTTGATTTTTTTTTTATCATATTAAAATAAACGCAATTCGAATGCTCTTCAATGCAATTCAAATGCTCTACAATACAATTTAAAAGGATCGATAATGTGATTGTGATACATAGTTCATAGAGTTTGTTACCTAGTTATCAGCTGCCTATTGTTAAGAATGCTTAACTATGTTTCAAAAGGAAAACACATTTCGAAAACTCTTGGATATATCATAGCATAGTGACAATCTGATTTATTTGAAACATCACCGGCATGTTATTGAAAATTCAGCAATCAATAAAGACAAATACAAAATAAATATTTTACAACATGATATATAAATGACCAAAGTTCAATATATATTTTTTTTTATCGGGAGGAAATATAGCAATAGTTCAACTTTACTTACAATTGAATATTCACACGAAGACGTAATATTACAATAAATCAGTGCCATTTGATTAGCTTAGCTATAATAACATTACTCATAGCATGCAATATTTTCTTAAAAGTTTTAAGTTAATGTTCAAAGTTTAAAGTTATCAAATTCATTTCATATGAACGACCTCGTAAATCATTGTTTTAAACTACAGTATCTATGATTTAAGTAATGAAATACAATACACACTCGTGTGCTTTATTTAGTAAAATTCTTAACATTGATCGGATTAAACTAGACGTATTAATGATACATGCTTCGTTGATATTTCAATCACATGAATTACATTGCTTCACTTTTATTAGTATACTTAGCAGTCGATAGTAGTCAGGTAGTATAAAAAGTACAAGCAATAGTATATGTAATCTAAGTAATCCATTGAGCATTGGGCACAATGGGACATATATTACCACGTAATCTATATAGTGTCACATCCTCTCTCAACTTTTTCAGCATTTACAACTGAGAATGCTTTACAAAATAACATACGTCGTGTCACTGAAATATGAATATTCTATCCCGCATCATACACGTAGTATATAAGTGATGATTGTTTAAAAGAATAATTCGAATTGTATTTTATGTGAAGGTGTTTACTCGTACAATTATTCTTATTCTCCTTTTAAACATATAAATAACGCACTTTAAATGAAATGCTTTGATGGTGGTGCTGGTGGTGGTGGTGGTGGAAGGGATGGTCGCCATAGCCGTAGTAGATGTAGTATTTCTATTCCTAACACGTTCCAATAAATAAATAGTTTTAGAAGTAGTAGTAGTAGTAGTAGTAGTATTAGTAGTAGTCATAGTAGTACAAGTAGTAGTAGTAGTAGTAGTAGTAGTAGTAGTAGTAGTAGTAGTAGTAGTAATAGTAGTAGTAGTAGTAGAAGTAGTAGTAGTAGTATAGTAGTTGTAGATAGTAATAGTAGTAGTAATAGTAGCAGGAGTAATAGTAGTAGTATAGTAGTTGTTGTAGATAGGAAGGAGAAGGAGTGATCGAAGTAGTATTACATAGAAATAAGATTAAATAAAACATAATCAATGTTTAGAGATTTATATATCCTGATATTGAGAAATTGAATACTCAGAAAAAAGTCACAAAAATAATATAAATATTACGTACAGTATTTTCCATGCGTTACAAAACTATAAACAACCCTTTTCGCCTGTAATTTACATATTATACAGATATGGTTATTTGCAACATCATCCCTAGTGATTACACCTAAAGATTCAAATCAATATCACAATAACATATCTCTTTACAACATTCATCCATGGAAGTTAAGTCTAAAATAGAAAATTTGTTTTCAAAAGATACGGTATACAAGACTCTATATGTAATGACCACCACTTAGTTTGCTCATAATTATAAGGTTACTGAGGGCTGCAGATCTTAATTGAGGGTAAAATGTAAAAGAATAAGAAAATAACATTTAATTTAAATAAAGATAATGAAAAAAACGAAACGAAGCTCACGAAAACATATTATTATTACCACTTCTATCATTTCCATGCATTAGTTTGCACAACCCTAAATGGAGATCATAAAGGTAAACGTTTATACATATTATCTATTCATAGAACATTATCAACTGCGACAATGAAGCGATATCTTAACCAAGTTTTGCCTCAGAGTATCGTGTTCCAAAGTCACATGAAAGAAGAGAAGTAATAAATCTAGCCTTAGCATGCATAGAAATAGTAGATACGTCAAAACTGTGATGAATATAAATTAATGTTCACAAACAAATCAAAATACAGCAACTTTTATTTGACAAATTTTACTGATGTTGTTGTTGTTGTCTTTGTTGTGGTTGTTTCCTCTTCATATAAATTGCGTAACATAACAAAGTTCCTACAATTACCGGGCTGTCTTTATAGAGCGTGAACTGTTATTTCATAGAGGAAGATGGAGGGGTAAAACTCGTGCAAATGAGAGAGAAGACAGGATAAAATACCTTTTCAAGCATTCGTGTTCATAATATAGTTCAATTAAACACTGAAATGTTTCAGATTTATCCGAAGATTATATATTTCAGGGTGTTAGTGATATACCCAAATAAGAATCGTTTAATACAAAACCGTCAATTTGATATCCCTTTCAGAAGATATAAGTTTTAACGATTTCAAACCATGACCTATACGTTTGGCTCTATGAGGTGAAATATACAACTTATTTCTATTTGAATATGTCGGTGAGTGACTATTGTTATTGCGCCGTAGAATATGTCTGTTAGGATGATTCAGGATATGATCTTTTAAGGATTTGCCGAAAATGTGGGTTTTCTAAAAAAAAACAAAAAAAAACATTAGTGCTGTTCTTAGTCTAATAACCATAACAAAGCACTACAAGTTTGAGAACAAATAACACACTAAGTGGGTACCTTAATCACGAACACATCCAGGTGCTCAAATTGTATTCTTTTTATTTTTATTTTTTTATCCTTTTTTTTTTACAATGAACCATTGTACAATTGGCCAAAGATTGAATAATCTGTATACGAATTAAAAGAAGCAAATATGTACAATCAATTACTGTGCGATATAATCATGGATCCATTATATATCATAGAATACTTCACTTATTCATTGCATCCAAGAAAAGTGACATCATAACAGCATTCTGCACACATCGATTCCTGAACATTGATATAAACATTCATCTCACACACAACAATGCATCTTCTCCAGCCATAATTATATTGTAAGTTAATAAATATGTGTCTGAAGTTGACAGACGTTATGTCGAATTCATCGTTTTCAAACATGACAAGATCTATACTAGAAAAGAAAAGCTATGGGTTGAAAAACGATGCCCTTTATAGCGGAAAACTCACCTCGTTTGAAAAACATGACATGAGCTGTCACTCCTATTTTTATATTTCGTTTCCTTGCCAAGTTTCTGTACAAACGTCATAAACACGGGGTTAGTGGTTCAAAATTATACACGGTTATCTTAAATCAATATCTAGAAATTCTAGTAACTACCATTTGATATACGGTACATCAATATTGAACCCAGCTTAAAACATTATTTATTCCTCCGTCGGACCATCATCTCAAAGTTTTTAGGTTGTCATGCAATTTGATAATCTAGACCTGATAAGAAAACATTAAAAATTTGCTGCCCTACGAAGCATTCGTGTCACAACATGGACAATAATCTATTATGGCCCAAGTTGAGTAAAAAATATTAACAACTGTTCAATGGCTTCGCGATGTCTTACCAAAATCTAATTATGATTGCACCCAGTTCAGTGACATCTATAAAACGGTAAGCCCCGGTCACATAGGACCCCGGAAGCAACACGATTCACCCCGACCCGTTGTTCTGAGGCAGTTAACTGTGAATTAACAAAAAATCGGGGTGAATCGTGTTGCTTCCGGGGTCCTATGTGACCGGGGCATTAGGATATTCCGGACATGCATACAAGCTCTCGTGATGCACATGTAGATTGCGTTACAAATAAACATTAGGTCTTGGCAAATTATATGAGAGATAAAATTAGATAATGTAGATCAGCCCTGATGTAGATTATGATTAATTCTGTTCTTTTGAAACACTTCTTGGGTTTTAATTCCCTCATAATATGAGAGTGCCAAACGGAAGACAAAGACAAGTAAATAAAGATGGAGGGAGTGAGAGGAGTGTGCAATAAAGCGACCAGCGCACTTTTAGGAATACAACGAAAGTACATCGCTGACAGAATCAAGTCTGAAACCTTGAAATAAATAAGAATTAATCTAACCAATAAATCATATTGTCAGCTTGTTTTGCGATCATTATGTGGAAGAATTACAAATACAGATTACAATCACCTTAAACAGACATCCTAACAATGATATATTTAACGCAATGAATATATATTAGCCATGAATCACACAACATTACAAGATCATCAGATGAATCGATAATATAGTGTAGATAACTCTAAAAATGTACAACATAGATTCAGTCAGCAAACAGATCAATTATCTAAAGGCCTGCAAGACATGCATCCGCAATGAAGCGTGTCCGTCATTAAATATCTGCTTTAAATGAATTGACCCGTTCAGAATAAGGTCTTTATTGTTACTTGTTTTAATTTGTTTAGTCTTTGCTATCCAGTCCACTAGCCTCTCCGGCATCCTTTTGAAAGTTATCTTATAAAGCCATCGAGGAGTCATTATTTACAAATCTTGGATTCGCCCCTGGAAGAGAGTATTCAGGTTTTGTTTTTAGACAGACAAATTTTCGTTTATTATAGTACCCAATAACTTTGATAAGTTCCAAAACATTCGGACAATTATTAGAAGTAGGTTATCCTCACTTGTACAGAACGGGAAAAGACGGTGGCATTACTTATGCCGTTCTTCACTTTTAGGAATAAAGATGGACCATTGCACCTTTATAGATGCACATAAATGACACACTGGGAGCACCTTTTTGGGGTGCAATATGGCACCATTTTGGTGAAAAAAATCTATCTAATTACGAAATATTCAACTTTGGATTCAGCGAAGTGCACAGATGATTCGAGAATATTAGAGTCCTCGTTACCACGCTTCCATGTATAAGCGATGGCTACTAAAATATTAAACAATGATTCTATAACATAACGCGGTGTCCGCTTTGCGTGTATCGACACGTCTAATGTCGCTCGGTCAACAAGAGCAGCTATACAGCTCAGTCGGTAAATCGTCTGCCTGGGCATGAAACGACCATTCATGGCGCTACTTTGAAACACTCTTGTAAATCTTGCACGCTGAGGGAAAGGAGAATTATTGCACCTTTCTGAATGAAATGTGATATTGCATTCAAAATGGTGCAAAAGTTCACCCTTTTTAAATGTGAATTTGAACAACCTGCGCTATAATAACTTGTGGCGGGTTCTATATTCGGTATATCTACAACACATCGAAATAAGTCTTTTTTTATATAGCACTAAATATTTTTAATCCGCAAACATGATGTCAACACAGAGATCATAATGCTTCACAAATGTGTAGAATCTTGTCGTTCAAAGAATAAATGTAACATTCCCAGATGTTTTCCATTTCCGACAATCACTATTTTCATCGAAAGTTATTGGCGTCTCCCATCATTTTCTGACGCTCAAAATGCCGATGGTCATTACACATCGCTGTCACCATCATCGCTGGTTTCATCAAATATTGAGACGGATTTAATTGGGATCATTTAGATTATTGAGGTCCCAGTGCGGCATGGCGATGAAGACGATCATAACATAGAGACATTCACCGATGATGATTAGAGCTACGAACATTCCCAAGCCCTTGTCGAGGGCGAGGGCGAATTCGCGCCAGAGCTGAGCATTAAGCTCTCTGTTCATACTATCACGTCGATGAAATCTCGACTTCATCTGTAGCTTGTGGTCGATGAGCTGGGGCTCGTAAAGCTGACTATTCTCGTTGTCATGCCTGTCCTCGTCACCGCTGTCGTTGTGATTGTGACCATGGCTAACATGGTTGTGATTGTGACTGTGGCTGTGTGGGTGTGAGTGGGTGTGGGAGTGTGTATGAGAGTTAGCCTGTCTCATCTTGCTGTGATGGGGTCCTTTACCATTAGGACTGTCCATAATACTGCTGTAAGATCTGTGTAAAAATTAGAAACACAATTATATATAATCGAAGCATATATGTGAACATGCTGACTGTGGAACAATAAAACAATTTTTGGGGGGTTTCGAATATTAAAACAAAAATCTGTGGTGGCTTTAATTTATTGCTGATGCAAATGTCGAAGTTTAAACAAATAATGTATTGCGCATAATTTATATGCAATATCCATACAAACTTTAGAATGATAATACAATTGCTTTTCAATTATTATTGAAGGAAAATTGATTTAAATAATATCATTATGAAATGCAATAATGTTTGAGCTGCAGGTCCTTATGAAATGCTACGAAAATATACCTAATTAATAATTATTATCTATATGAGAGTTTTAAGCCGTACAATATAAAGCCATATTGTACGGCTTCAATTTTACGCTTGCGCAAAGCAGTGACCAGCCTTCTGGTATAATTATGTAAAGATAATAATAATTATATTGGATGGCTTCAATTCATGAAATACCGGGAATATTGCACTCGTTAGAGCCAATATTGCACTCATCTTCGATTCGTGCAATATTGCCCTAACTCGTGCAATATTCCCTGGTATTCCATTTATTGCCATCCAATATTATATAAATATGATTAATATTTGTACTATAAAACTTGAAATGTATTCAGGATTCGTCCAATGCCAATGCTATTATTTGTTTACAACGGTAGTAGATGGAATATGAGAAGAAAATAAACGGAATCTTACTTTGTTTCTCTAGGTTGTTTTTCTGCTACAGTGACGACTTCTGGAAGACTGTGCCTTCTTCTACGCATGCGTTGTATCCGTTTTATAATGAGATATCGCAGCCATGTTGGCATCTGACGATCGCCTCCACTGTGATAGATGCGCAGAACGATGACTGCGCATACCACAGCTCCACAGCCAAGTGCGATCATGATGAAGAAGAACGTTACTGGAAGGGGAACATGAGAAGAAAGAAAACAAGAAATTGTGTCAATTATTCGTGTTCTTTAAAATATACTGCATAGACATGTCCGTTCTATAAACATCAAATTGTCATTTTAAAGGTATAGAAAACGTAATGGTCGGGATGCAGAAATTGATGTAAAATGCGCTGATATATTCACAAATTGCTTTACATGCCTGAATATAACCGTTTACGATATTAGGAGAAGAGTTTCGCAATTATTTCGGGGTATTTTGCTACGAAAATACCAACCATGCGTTATTCCTACGGTGCGCTAAATGATCGCACGCGGGCCAGAACTGCGTAGAAGGGCTATTGAGCGACCGGTGGTATTGCATGCAGCGTGTGAGTTCGCATTCATGCTGTACGTGAAGCATGTTTTGTTGGGGAGAGCGATGCTGTCGTTATTTTCTTTTTTTGCGATAGTTAAGTCATTTTTTCGATCAATTTTAATTAAACAAACTAAGAAAATGCTCTTTATAGTTTCCATTGAAAACTGAATTATGGTAATACTTTTACTGCAGCTCACAAAGTAGTTAAATATCAGAAGCGCCATCTCTCCCAAAACTGGTCTATCGGTTTAAAGTAAATGTTATGGTATTGTGCTGTATTGGTACCCCAAAAATACTCCACCTTGGTCACAAATATCATACGGTATGCTTAATGTAGCTTAAGTAAGGAAATAGAAGATTGAGATTTAAAGGACACTTTCATATGGCTGAAGAATATGAAAATGTACGAATACGCAGCGGTCGAAAAACTATACATCGTTACACTTAGATTGGACGCTGAACGAAAAAAATGCATAAAATAGAGAATAGAAGCTATTGAAGTAAAGGGATATCTATAGAATAAAAGGACGTTTTCTCAGTGTAGATACATAGCAGAAAGTATCTATAAAACGACGCCATTTGTAGAAGCAAATTGCGATTTCCAAGAACTGAATTTTCATAGAGAAAATGATCTTTGTTAGATATGGAAGTAGTGGAAGTGAGACGTGTCCCCGTTTATTCCCAAGTGTATACAAGCATCAGTTTCCCTAACAGACAAGAATAAGATGTTAAACTAAACCCATTCCAGTGGAATTGTGACATTCTAAATCCCATCCCATCTGCCCAAGGTCTAATAACGGAAATCCTTGGAAAGTACAGCGCTCTATATACGGAGCATGTTGAAAGCATTTATCAGAGGATCCATCCGAACCTAGGAGAGCCTATAGAGATAAAGGAAAGTGTGAAGTTGCTTTCATTTCGAGGGAGACGACTTTAAAATGGTTTAAAATGATTCATTCTTTTGGCTGCAATGATAATAGCACTCGGATATGTTTCTGTTTGGTTACTCATACTCCCTTCAGCAGATTCACTGCAGTCTAGGTACACAATTAAATCATCGTTGTTAATCTTAATCAACAAAGACGAACTGCTTTCAAGAGGAGGCTAACACATTCCGTAGCCTTAATGTCATAGTTTATAAACATGTCAGCAAAAAGTCAGCAGATTGCAGGCTTTTTTTTATTCAGTATTAATTTTTTTCCTCTTCAATTTACTGTCTTGTTGATTGTTTTTATGTCTTTTAATGTATTTTATTATACTTATTTTGTTTATGTGTTGTATTTTAACGAAATTGAATAAACGTATATGAATTAATGAATTAAAATACATTACTGCAAATATTTATGATTATGCAAAACTATTTTTGTATAAATGGATAAAATGTTTTGTTCATTGATTTACATGGACAATCGTTTATTTTGCATAGCAACACATTTATAAATCAAACACTTACAATACAATAAAAAAAACAAGCAAATTCATAAAGAGATTTAGGACAAATAGCAGAAATATTTTCGCTGCGTTGTTTTTCAATGATTAAGGAGGCGAAACAGGGTAAAGTAGTCTTATACTCTTATACATTATATTTCCAGATTCATTGATTCTTAATGAAAATTCTCTTACAGCTTTTAAATATTGACTTAAGCGATGCGTAGTATTTACTCCCCCCCCCCCTACCATCTTCATGTCTTTGTCATAATCATCTTCATCTTTTCTTCTTGACCCCTTTCAATATACCCTCACACATCCCTTCATTCTCTCTTCTTCGTTTTAAGAAGACTTAATCCACTGACGAGATGAAAACACTGGATGTTTTCATTCACAATAATCTTCAGAATATGTCTTATGTCTGCTGCTAGCGGCATGTGGACTATCTACAACCCAGGCCTTCTGGCATCACTCTGTGATCAAGCTCAGTCTCAAGCACTGCAACAGTGTTGAATCGTAGTCCCTTTTAGCATATTGAAGTACTGTAATTACAGTCGTTAGGTTACATGACCGTAAGAAACACAAACGGAACACTCTTACGTACACCGATTTAATGCATTTTTGACCCAATTACATCATTCTCCGACAGAGATTACGTCTAATGATGATATCTAATCGTTTTATTTGTTCAGTTTTCTCATGAAAATAAATGGGCCTCGAACACAAGGCGACACGATTACGTTCATCCCTCATGATGCCATTGCTCGATTAAATACTTGTCTTCCTTTCTTATATTCGATTTGATTGCCCCTACATCGTCAAAATAAAGCAATGTTACTGATTATCACTCATAGATCAAGTAAGTTATCCTGAACAGGTGATATTGTGCGTAATCCAACAATACCATAACTTTCAAATGCTAGATTTGAATTAATTTTCTATAACAAGAGGAATGTATAATGTTTAACATATCACGAAACTATTTTCCTTTCACGCTTTCCTAATTTTCAATTAATGAACGATCTAGAGCAACTAGAGTTGGAAGTATTTTATTAATGTGAGCTTTCAACCATGAGTATGCCCGTGATTCTATATAGGAAAAAATATGACGTTATTTTTCAGTTTATTAGTTTTGTCGTTTTGTGCGTTGCAATGAAAAAGCTTTGCAATCGTAATCTACGATTGACTTTATGCACTTTTGAAATCACCTTAATGATTACTTTAAATGATCGCCGAGTTTTTTTTTGTTCATTAACGGTTCATACTTTTATCGCTTGATCACACTGAACATTAGTTTAACAAACGCTATCATTTATTTGATATGTTTATAAATGAAGACTCAGAATTCGTTCCATATTGATTCGATATCTCCCGCTGTACAATATCGTTTAAGGGAACATGAGGGAGGACTGACTCATACCCCATTCAGATTACCCGGGTACAGCAATCTGATACAGTTTCAGTGGATTTTTGAGGACACCGCCGAGATAAAACACAAGTAAATCCGATAGTTTGATAAATTCTCATGAATATTAAGGGCGAAAACAAAAGACAACTATTTTTAGTTTTGGTAAACTTTTATAATTGAGTATGTCAGGGTTTAGCATAAATTACCGAGCGCCTACTTCAACAATTCAGGAGTAAAGATAACTGTGTTGCCTAGTTTGAAAAACTATGATGACTATATTTCATACGTCTAGTTGAAATGTATACAGAGACGGCTATAATCACTGGGTGTTTACCGGTGTAGTCTGAATGGACTATTAGACGTAAAACTCCTCGAGCTGGACAAATAATCCTATTGCAATCGTCAGGAAACAAACGCCGGCAAAGTTTTAAACTCAGATGACATTTTCAACGTGTTTTCCAGCGCTGACAGGGTGGAACAACTTAGAGGCATTTCAAACTATAGAGAGGGCACATGAACGGAAGGATGGCGTGAAGGCATTTAGGGGGAGGTAGATGAGATTGGGGAGGGGGTTGAGAAGAGGATGAGAAAGGAAAAGAAAGAAAATATAGATTGAGATGGAGAGAGGGGAATAGAGACAGTATGTATGTGTGGGGGTGAAGGAGTGAGATAGGTCAAAGTGGAAACGAACTATTGTAAATTGAAATAATGAAGGCATCGGATAGTCACCCGAGACCAAATAAGAGCAAATGAAAGCGAAATGTGAGACCCATAGACCGTTCTGCCATCGACTATGTTCAGTCGTGGCAAATTATGTTGGAAGAAGTCAATTGTACTTCCCGTGAGTGACAAACAAATATTGATTGCAAACTTCCATGATGTTGCGTGTAGAAGAGTGCAGAAAATGTTTACCATCAGGAGGATGGGTTAGGAGTTCAAGCCTCCCCCCCCCCTCCCCCGTCAGAGTTAGGGGACCGCAAAAAAAAAAAATTGCTGAGGGGCGCCAAATTTGAGCTGAAGACTTTTGTTTTGCTTGTGTGCAGCTCCGGGCACAAAGAGCCCCGATTGAATGTAATGTACGAGTTTTTATTTCGCTTGTCAACTCTTCGAGCCCCCCTCCCTTCCCCTTTCTCCCCCGATCCCTGTTGTTCAGATTGTGGTCGCGCATGAAAATAATTACGATTGTTCAAAATAAATATAAACCATCCTAAAAATCTACCGACAAGTGTCACGCTCGCTCGCTTATTTTACTATGAAATTTTGATTATCAAAATATTTATGTAAATAAGTTAATAAGTAAGATATATATTAAAACGTAAATAAAATATATTATATTTGGACAGCTTATGAGTACAATATTATAAATCTGCAAAATGGTTTAACTTTTTAATGAAACGAATTCTTATTCTTTAAACTATTTTCAAGCACATCCCTTGTAGCAGAATCTCATGTACATGGATGAGATCATTTGTCCTTTCTAAATATAGAAAATACTTGTTATTAGAATCTGATCCATAAACGCTGCATTGAAAACAATTTAGATTAGTCTTAGCCGAGAAGCATAGAGAAATGATAAGGTGAATAGACAAATTGTGATGAATGTTTCCGATATAGCCTGCAGTATTCTAAACAAGCCTCATGATATAAAATAGATCGGATCTATCTCAGAAGATCAATACTTGTCTTTCTAGAGGCTATCTCGAAATTTTGTCATTACTTGCCTCTGTAATATAGCATGTCATCGGAGAAGGAGAGAAAAATATTCCATTAAAATCATTGCTCTCGTGTAGAGGAATAACCCCAGGGTGATGAATTCCCTTTGAGGGACACCAGGTCGATTCATTTTGATTGAATTTTTGGCGGTAAACGTATTCGTAAAATTCATATGTATCGATACCATTCGATTGCTGTTTCATGCAAGATTGCATATGGTCTTTCGCGGAATTATATATTGTGGTTCGAGGAATGCGGATTTGAGAACATACAAGCCTCGTTACAAAAGTAATGCAATCATTTTCTCCAGAATGACTAAGTTATCTTTATGATGAAACTTTTCGCCGTTTTGAAAGATTTGTTGAACAGTTGAATGGTTCAACATGTATGTTGTCGGAATAAAACAAGCTAAATGTCACTTTGGACAGCTTAAATCGTAACATGGAACAAACATTTAGCGGTCAGAGTGAATGCAGTTTTTAAGCAATGATAACTAGATTGACACCCGTATTTAAAATATTATAAATAGTACGAATTTCAGGAATGCTCGTTTTTTTCTTACAACGCTATGTGAGGCAAAATGTAATTAAAAAAACAAGGCTTTTATAACATGTCTATAAGTACGTGTATAGGTATGAGTATGTATGTGTGTATTCGTGTGTACGAGAAAGATAGAGGGAGAAAAAAGAAGAATACGAAGAAGAGAGCGACAGAGATAGAGAAGGAGTGGGGTAGATCATTACAAACACTTACGACAACATTTCTCTTTAAGATAAAGAACAAAAACCTTGTTAGCTTTTGACATATACATCATTTTTATTGGATCCAAACCAAGTGACGTTAGAGATGAATGTCAAGTGAATTCGAATTGAGAGATCATGTTCTTTTGTAATATCAAGCAATCAAATCCAATTTGTCTGTGGCTATTATCAGATGATTATTCCTTGGAGAGACTGCATAAGAGCTGGAATGCAGAAAGCTATGGATCAATGTCAATATGTATCTCAATATGTCAATGTGAATTTCTATGTGTGTCTTTAATACACGAACTGTATGATGGATATATAAGATGTAGGAGTAGGAGACATGTATAACAGACATTAAATATTTTAGGATAATTTGTATACGGAATATTAGGTCGCGGCAGAATACATATATCGAAATAAAGATTGCTACGCATTTTGATTCACACATTTTTAGCGATTGACTCGTGATACATTCTGTAACAATTTTGATGGCACTAGCATCATTCTTTGAGGGGCTTCCATCACCAACTAGAACAAAGTTTATTTGCAATGTTTGCGAGGATAGTACGTTGATTAGTGAAAATTTGTTTGTAATAAACCTCTTTATATTTGCAAATTTCTGTTAAACGTTTCAAGAATTATTCATTTAAGAATCTAACAAAACATAAAACCTGAAATATAAAGAGGTTTATTACAAACAAATTTTCACATGGTAGCCTTGCAGCAGAATCGCGTACATTAACTTGGAGAGAAATCAAACATTAAAGTAATTGCTCTATTGAGACAGGACAGGAAGAGAGAAAGCTAGTCTCGACTATGATGAACCATTCAGACGTTTGACAGAGTAAGTCAGCAAGCTCAACGGAGATTTGTTTGTATATACAGGCATTAAGTTGTGTACATTGATTGATCGGCGGAATGCCGATGATCATAATAAGGCTCTCATCTCATTTAATGGCGTCCTAAACGACGTCCACTCTCTACATATAGAGCATAATGCATAGCCTGTATGAAAGAAGGCAGTGTTAAAGCATTTTTGCTCTTCAGCAAACGCAAAAGACGATTGCATGTTAATTAAAAGTAAGCTGTTACCACTTAAATACCATTAATTTAATTTATTCGTCAACTTTGTTACAATGAGCTATTATTTTTAGTATAGGAAATATAAAAAGTAGGTAATATGAAAAAAAAGAAGTCAACAAAATACAAAAATCACAAAAAATACAAAATGAATATTCCATATCATTAACTTTTAGAAATGCAGCGTATGCAAAAAAATATATGTTGAGAAAAGCACCTCCATTTAACTTATAATTACATTCCATTGCAAATACTACCTTACCCATTCGATCTTCCGTTGACACATCAAATTCTCTCCCTTTTACACCCTTAAATAAGTTTTCTTTTTGTCTAATAACAGGTGTTCTCTTGAGGTCAATGATATCGTATCATACGAGACAGTGTCCATTTCCTATTAAACTTATTTCAATGAATGTTTGTGTGAACATTTTTATGTATATAGGTATCAGAGTTTCTTGTGTCTGTGTGTGTGTGTGCGAATTTTTCACGAGTGGAATATTGGGGCGCGATCCCCCTCCCCCGATTAAGAGCTTGGAGCGCCAAATATTAGCTGCGTTATAATTTCTACTTGTCAGTTCGGGGGTGGGGGAAATCTTAGCTAACGATTTTTGTCTTGTTTATCCTCTCCCGGAGACGCACTGAGTGACGAGAGGGGAAGGGGGGGGGCTGATGGATTAGAATGAACAAGATTTTATTCCTGCTTCTCAGGTCCTGTAGAGGGTCTTCAGATGTACAAGTATGTTTGTGTGTTTGTGTGTAAAAGTGTGAAGGGTGGGTCTTGTGACGATTTAAATGACAATAACTATTGTCGTCTAACCACCGACTCTATGAAGAGTACTTTGTTTAATTATTATCATGGTTTTTACATTCATATCAACTGCACATACACCAAATACATTCATAGGTCATGAGCTAGCGATAAGTTGAAATCTTTTCTGAACCGCCTTTTTGTTCATTCAAAACCTGCTGATTATTTACATTAAAAACCGAACAAAAATGAAACATTTTACGGCCAACAATTGTGTTTTCTTTACTTGTCATCAGGGAATGGTATAAGGAATATAGTATAGATATCAAAATATAAGGAAGCTAGGGCCAGACTAGGTAAGATATGGAGTTCAAAATTCCAAATTTAGAAGAAATGCATGATATCTTCAAATTTTGTCAATAATCAATATATCTGGATGTGATGTGGTGAATGGTAATGGCACACAGCAGGCCCTTCATGACCGCATAATGCAGGCAAAATATGCAAGGTGGTGAAAAATCAATTCAAACTTTTCTGCAAAAAGATAAATGATCGGAGAAGAACATGATATGGAACGAATGGAAGTGTTTCCTGTCGTCAAATTGGATCTGGTTTGCTCTCGCTCGAGATAGTTTTTAAGACAGTGGTACGAAAGGGGGGGGGGGGGAATGGAGGGGTTTGAAAGAGGGCAAAGACGAAATATTCCCATGAGAGGATTTTTTTCTTCAGAATGTGAAAATAAGTTGGTGTTTCACCACAGATCAGGACATGTGTGGTTCAGGGGTAGAACATCTGCCCCATGAACGGAAGGTCGTGGGTTCGATTCTCGGCCAAGTCATAAAAAAGACTTACACAAGTGAGACATCTTGACTTCTTGCCAAGCGCTCGGCATTTAAGAACGGAGAAGGGTAATAATAATTTTATGATAAGCAGGGCCCACTGGAAGAACAACTTACAGTAGCTACCTTGGGTTAAAAAGAGATATTATTTATCAGGATTATAGAATTTGTAATCTTCATCGACATATATACAGTCGAAATTTTGTTTATATTACATTCTATTTCAAAATCTAGACGTAGTGCTGTAATAATTTGGTGTCAGAAGTATCGTTACATAAAGGTTTGGAGGAGCAAACATATTTCTGCAAATTATATCATCCCTGTCTAAAGCTTAGACGGTAGCCCTTTATGGCCAATGTTGTAATAATTTTGTTTGGTTTCAAGCGCATTTGATCAAGTGTATGAGTCGCCTAATGAGATAAATTTCACCTAAACTTTTTTACGACCGCGTCAATGCTGGCTATCCAGATCAGATCGGCTTTCTAGGATTGATCGTTTCCTGAAATCAAGTATGGTTGGTATGAATTCATGAAGGCTAGAGGTATAAGGATTATTGAGTCCCTCATGACATCAATGGAATGTTTAGATACTGAGTGAGGATGTGCCTACCAGATCATGATCTTCGGTTCAAACATAGGCACGTCCTGTCCCCAGCAGGCCAGCAAAATGATTATTTTTAACATTGCAATGCCAATGACCTGTTGTTTGAGGAACCCACGGCTAAAACCTTTGTGACATGATACGGCATGCTGCAAACCACGAACGGGCGCGTCTTGGGTATGATAGCCATGTAGGGTGGCATGGCTGTCGGGGACGTGCTGTTTGGAAGAGTTTCATGGTGACGAGGTTACTGATCGCTGTCGTCTGCTAATTTCCTTAGGTCTACAAACATCACAGATCTGCTATCAAGGAGATTGAACCTACCCATTTGCCTCAAGGGTAATACGATGTCCAAGTTTGTTTTCTCACACGTCTTAGAATTTGGGACAAGGGCAAAGAGAGAGATTTATACAAATTGGCAGGTTGGTGTTTTAGGCGTGCAGTTATGCCAAAGATTTGTTTGAGAATGAAACGATAAATCCTATCAAATGTTACATCTCTACAATAATTCATTTTACATATCTCTTTCTGTAAACTAGATCGCTTTTCTTCTGATATAAAATCACATGTGTGGGAAATGTGCTAGTTGCGATCTGTTGTGTGTATACAGTCCTGTGGGAATTGAAAACATACATAAATCTAGACTCCACTGCGGTTACAACCGTGAGCATTCTATCTCCAAATTATGCATGCATGACCTCGCGTAAAATCTTGAAAGGGATTGTTTTACTTACCAAGCACGGAGGTGGTATCACCTATGGGTGGCATGCTGTCAGCGACTAGCTGCTGGAAGAGGATCATGGCAAGGAGGTTGCTGATTGCCAAGGTTACCTTCTCACCCGAGTCAGGATGAGACCAGAATGTTAGAGCCATCAACATGGTGAGGAGAACGGACGGGACGACGACCACCTTGGTGAAGAACGCTGACTCTCCTGTTAACACAAAGACACAATGTCAGGTGCTAAACACTCCCTCAAACAATGTTCCTACATGGTTTTAATTTTGTCCCATATTTTTAGAACTTAAATCCCCAATGTTCTAAAATCCGACATCGAAACCTTTTTGTGTTAATCTTCTTTGGGCGCCCTTTTCTTTAGGGTTCAAATACAGAACAAATGGGATCAACGGGTTCCCATTTACACTTTTTTTTCTTCTTCTTATGACGTAATCAATTCCGATTATGTTCTACAATATTCATCGATTTGTGCATATATCGACTTAAATAAAGCTCACATAGATCATACAAGTTTCACATAGGTTGAGAAAGAATCACTTAACTTCGAAAAAGTCAGTTTTAGACAAATATGGAGTACTTTTATTTTTTTACAACAATGACAAATACTTTTAACTACTTTAAAGAATTAAATATCAGATTAATATGAAATGAATTTAATCAACTTAAGATAGTCTAATGTCAAGCCTATAAACCAAGGGTAGCTATACATAAACGCCGTTTTCAAATTGAACTCCGTGATTTCATAAACGTATTTGACTTTTTACCTGTCTTCATTCTTAAATACAGAGCGGCTGGCTACAGATGTGATCTACAGATCTAGTCTTTCACGTGAATGGCCAGGGGATCAAACCCAATAATCTTTATATTTGATGTACATTTTAAACATCAAGCTTCACATGTCGTTTACATTTGAATTACCCGTGTTCGGGTAATTATTATTACTACTATATTATTCGTTCCATGAATGAAAGGCATGTAAATTCATATTTTAAAAGCGTATTTCACAAATCCTCATGTCCGTAAATGCGAAAATTTAACATTCTATCGCATTCGATCTAATACGACCCAAATGGTTGGTATGCCGTGATCGTCCAGGGAATGGTACTCGAGGACGAACGGACTGATAAAAATCGACAGAGGAAACGAATTTCCCTGAGCAAGCAGAAATCGTGTTTGGAAATAATACGTTCAGATCTACTGTAGATAACAATCAACAAGTCATACGTGCAGAATACCAGATTCTCTCCACTACAAATCGAAATCCTATTTATGGAATACAAAAGGTTCACTGCCTTGAAAATGATGAAAACGTGAAATTCAGATCTTAGAAAAATTATTCAAGCTCGAAGCATGATTCAACACACCATTTTATAATTTTAAAAAAGTGCTTTCTTTCTGTTTCTTATGGGACAGTGAGTTAGTTTCTAAAAAAAAAAACCGGTACCCCGAAATACATCGTTTTGTAGCACACGAACAAATTTGACACGAGTAATTGTTACAGACAAACGAATATACAGGAACCAATATTTCGGCATCCTTTGAATTTTTGAAGGGACAATATAGATCATACTATTGATCACGTGACCATTGGCTGAATACCCTTTTGTATGAGACGATATTTCAATTCTATTCATTTTGATGCATTGGGATGATTAACCTGTCCTGGGCAATAGACGTGGTTGTAAACTATATATTTAACAGTAAATGAGCACAATTATTAGAGCAATACATCTTGTCTGAAAACGATAGCAACAAGATTAAAGAAAGATTATTGCCGCATTTTACAATTTTTTGCAATACAACAACAATTCTTTGAAAATGGTAAAGGCTGCAGAAAATCGATATGTTTTCATTCACATGGACGTTTCTTCATTTCGAGCTTAACAAGATCAATGTCATCTTATTTTCTCATGACCATGACTCCTGCAAAAATATCACATGACCTTTACGGCAGAGTACAAAATAGAACATTATTGCGGTCTGTATTTGCAGATTGTTCTTCGGAAACTTACTCTTGAGCCGAAGCGTGTATTTAATTTCCGTGAAGTTGTGCGGGCAGCAGACGTAAAAAGGGCGCATGTTCTCAGCTGTAAATGACTCCAGCGTCCAAACTCCGTTTTTGGCAAATATTTCATCCGAGGTGTCGTCGGGAGTATCAAAGGTATGTAATTCAACCTGCAAGAAAACATAACGAACCAGTCCATTCAATAGGTGCACAACAACACATCTCACAGTCAACGGCTTATTGATGAAAAAGAAAAACGAGAAGTGTGTGAAAACAGACTTTTGAAAGGGTGAATGATTGAGAGATCGGAGCTTATTCTGTCCCGACTGCAATCTACTGTATTTGTAATATGGCAGATCACCAAGAAAAAGCTGCAGCTTGGAGAGGTGTAGTATGTCAAATTATATTTGAAATGTAGTGATATAATCTGAAATATACGAAAATTATTAATTTTAGTATGACAGATCGTCAGTTTCATCAAGTAATAGCTTTATTCAAAGCTATTTATTTAAATAGGAAAAAGGAAGACATGAAGCGAAATGAAATATACGATAACAAAAGTGATTAACAAGAATAGACAAATAAACTCATGGAAATACAAATCTACATGTGTTGTTATTAAACATTCGGACATTCATGGAAGATGAATTTCCCTAGATGTGACTTTAACAGCAATGATCATGATAATTCGACTCTTTGAGGGGATTGCGCTTGGGTTGACCTCTTCGTGTTCGACCTAGACAAGATCATAGTTGGTAGGAGTGAGACCATAGTCAAAGGGGCTTTGGGGAGACAGTATTCCTACTGGGTTACAAACCCTTGACTTTAATCCTACACATCCAACCTACCCCAACCCATTACATTAATGCTTTTAACTTATGCTCACTGGTGAACCACTCTGGGTACACACTCGAGCAAGGCTTCCTATTACATCACGTTTCAAGACTCTGAATCATTCATAGAGTGCACCCTTACCTAATCCTAACTCTATATACAAGACCCCCTTGTCATGAGGGCGATCAGTGTTGACATCTGGGTCACACTGTAGGGACCCCGATAACATATCTTTAAGCACAAGTTAAAAAGGATGCAGAATTGCAGTTTTGGGTTCAATATGTCCTTTTCAGAAAGGTGCAATATTGCTCTTTTCCCTCAATGTGCAATATTTTAGTCCTGAAACTGAATTAGCTGTGGGGTTCGAAACCACGCCATTAATTAATTGATATATAACAAAGCACTTTTAACATATAACCAAGCACTTTTATCCTTTTGTTCCTTACGTCTTCTTTTTTTCATAAAATTATTTTGAGGGTACCTCACCATGCAAGCTTCGGCTTTTCAGAGGACCCTCTATTTTCACATTGTTTTATTTCATATTTTGTTCGTCAAATCCAATTTAGATATTATTCTTCTTGTTTGTTTATGTGAATATAATTATGATGTATTATTTTGTATTTGCAAAATTCTTTATTTTCCTTGTAAAATGATTTTGTATTTTTCCTGTGAAAATGAAATTAAAAAAATGAAAAAAAAAATGGAAAAACCCACGCCATTATGGATCACTTTATTCCTACTCAAATGCTATTTCAACTGAGCGGCTCGTTGGTTACAACCGATGGATGACTTTATAGGGTATGAAACGTTGAAAATTCCCCGCGAAAATATGTCAAAGGATCCGGCAGTGGCTTACGACAGTCTAATGTCTTCGCTCAATAAGAGCGCATATATAGCTCAGTCGGTGGATTGTCTGGACTTGGAATAAAGCTAACCTTCATGGCGCAGATTTGAAACCAATATCTGCCTCATATACACGTGCTTGGTAAAATATTGAACCTTAATCAAAATATGTGCCATGTTGTACACACTAAGAAATTAGGGTACAGTTAGGGTCCAAAATCACGCAAAGTCACTAATTTGAACCCTGGCATCCCGCCGGCATCCTCATTATACCCTATGAGGTTCAAAATTAATCCCATGTGATGAAAGCTGTTACGAAGGGTACAACCCTCCCGATTTGAAACTAGTGCAGAATGCAGAACCCACACTCTATACGTGATCGGAAATGAATGCTGATTTTGTTCTTATTTTACCTTTAGGAACTCTATTTCATACGTAATAGATTTAATTTATTATTATGTTTTTTATTCCGTTGATCCTTACAAGATTCGGAAGAAAAAAAAAACATTAATACATCGATGTTTTGAATAAAGTTTATAAATAGCAGACTAGAAAAGGAACACGTCTTAACCAATGGCGAGCGAGCGAGGCGACAGTGGCTGACCAATCAG
>BQKZ01000362.1:126277-142125 GCA_036244855.1 Temnopleurus reevesii
TTTAAACATGTTCTGTATGTCCTTTTCTGAAAATTGATAGTTGCATCTAATTCTGGTAAAAACACTGGGTATAACTGATCTCCTTGAAAGGAACTCCGCGTAAATTCTTTTGGATGCAATGTCTGATAGCGGTACAATTGAGTTGTTAAATGAAAAGGCAATCTCCTCACCTTCCATAACAACTGTCAGCGATAGCGCTTTTCATCCAATCACAATCAAGGAATTTGTCAGCGGTGACTAATTGTCTCTGCAACAAATATTGATGAAACACCCCCGGTGTTACATGGGATTGTACCCCTAGTGGTGCAAAGTTGTACCCTAATTTCTTAGTGTGTACCCTATGGGATGCTGAGAGTGATGCATTATTTAGTAAAGGTACAAAGTTGCATCTTTTATCCATGAGTGATTGTAAAAATTTTGATTACTTTAATGTTAATATTTGAAAATATAACAATTTCAAAGTCCACATGGATTTTTTTCCTGAAGACTATATCGAATTTAAGCGCTAGCAAGCTACCACATGCTTAATAATGTGAAGAGTTTGGGGCTTTTTAAAAGCAAAAGTTTTTGTTTGTCTAATTACATGCATTAATAATCAGAATAACAACATGGGTATATGTTGATGGTATAAGATTTTACAAGTAAATTAGTTTAACTCAAACTATGATTGGACAAGTTAATTCTATTTCGTATTTTTCCTGACACACATTTGGTAATTCAATTACGTTTAATTTCAAATTCTCATTTTCTGCAGTATGTCGTTTTTCGTGATTTTTGTTCTTCACTTTGGTATGACTCCTTTCCTTTCAATGTATTGTATCAATTCTTTGTTTATGCATTGTATTTCTGTTGCAAATTGAAAAGAATGGAAAATTGAGTTCACAAGATATTAGCTATCAAACTATGGACATTTTGTTCTCACCATTGTGACGTCAGCACTCCATGCGCCGAATGTAAGATCACAAAGCTGGATATCGAAGGGGAAGTATCGAACGTCCACTTTACATGTACTCGTCATAATGGCGGGAAAATGCCAGTCACATGTTCCATTGTACAAGCAGAGTACGTATGTCTCCTGGTAACTGATGAATTCTTTGCTACAACTGTGAAGACAATTTGGCAGAGGTAACAAATATTAATGCATGTACATAAATCATACATAAACCAATTCGTTGGATGTATTTCAATGAAATACTAACATCTTGAATGATTATTATTGAATATTCAGCCATACTTAGTTGAAAAAAAATAATACTTTAAAGAAGTAAAGTTTATGAATCTAAATCTATATAAGAATAAAAATCAAACTAACGTCAAGAGAAAAAAACAATATCTAGTTTAATTCTCGATAACTGCTTCTCAATTTAGAATCCAGCTATTTACATTTAAATGTTGCCACTGTCGGTGCGAATAACATTCACTACGCAATGATAATTGCAAGGGGTAGTATTGGGACCCGCATCTTGATCAATATTTCATTTTCCTTTCAACATCGTCTTCTGATCTCCTGTCAATCTCATTGAAGCGAAAGATCACGGTGAATTCCACTTGACACAAAACTAGGCTAAGCCCACTCCAAAGCATCACTCGGGGAAAACAGGAGTAGAAATCTTCAAACGGTGAGTCCATATTTGCCCAAAATGAAAACAAAGAGAAAACCTGTCACCATAAATTACCACCTCTTAATTTAGAGAGCAAACAGAGAGAGTTGTTGCATTGCTCGACAGGTAATCCAAAATGTCATAGTTTGTTTGTTAATAGAGTAAAGGCCCTTTCACAATTGTCTACCCGACTATGTTGCGACTGCTTGCATCATTTTTTGGTTAGGCATTACATAATCAGTCACTTTGTCTTTGTTTCATATAATGAAAAACAATAGCACAGAGCTATCGATACCCCGGTTTATGAAATCAGGCATGCAGGCACTTTTCCAGGAGGATGCTTTTACGCGCTCAATGATATATTGATCACATCATGGTTACTTCCAACCGATCCACAATTCACTCCACAATTCACACCTGGCTAGAGTTAAGCACAATATGTATACATTTCTTGTTGAAGGAAATCAACATTTTGAATGGGATTCGAACTCATGACCCTCGGGTTGAAATGCGAAAGTCGGAACCACTCAATACAAAGCCTATCCGCTCACTTGCAAATGGTGAAATGGATAAAATAAACACGAGGTGATCACATTTTGATATGCGCAAGATGTCAACGCGATTGATTATTATGATGTTCAACCAATCGTAAGATTGCCTTGCGAGTTATGCTCAACTTGCTATATTAATTCGATTATAGAGTTCGCTATAACGCAATAATGGCATTTTGTCGGCTTGTGGTCGTAAATCATGTTCGTATAGGTGTGTAATACTATAGAGTAATACTATATAGTCTTGCGAGTATTTACTAAAATATTTACTTATACTTTACTTAAATTTAACAGAGAGTGATATCAAGATCCGCATGGCTAGCTCTGACAAAAAAGAGTACCATTTGAAAATCACAGTTGTCTCGTAGACTTGGTAGACCCAATATCAGTTTCTTCGGGCAACCTTGGAGACTATATGGTTGTGATTCATAGACATTAACCCCGACTTTGTAGGCTCTATACAGGAAGACAATGTTGAACATCAAGTGGAATTACCATATGCAAAATTAGATAACTGCACAGGTTTCAAATTTTAATTACACCATCCATTGTCAAGGAGCATCATGCTGTCCGCACAAGTTTGGGTTGAAGAATATTTCATTCACCAACTGGAGCAAATTTGAGTCAACATGAGCAGAACATCTCCATCAATTGGACAGATTTAAACCAGCAGTGTGTGGACAGTGTATGTCACGTGATTGGTAACCTATTACTCAACTATTTGAAGAGTACGGTTTGACTCGCATGTTGACTCTTAGGGCAATGCAGTTGTTGTTTTTTTAACTGGAACGGCTCGCAAGTATTCTTGCAAATGTCGCCAGTGAACGCACGACTATTCCTGCAAACGTCTGATACAGACGACGACCAATACCCTGTGGCAGCCTGTCATGCATGTCATGTGACCTAAATGTCGCAAATGGTGATAGACCAACTGTGAAAGGATCTTGATATAAAGACTTTGAGTACCTTGCTTGCCGCAAAACACGTGCGTCGTACACTTTGATGACAGGAAAATTTT
The DNA here is from genome assembly GCA_036244855.1 of Temnopleurus reevesii. NCBI lineage: Eukaryota > Metazoa > Echinodermata > Echinoidea > Temnopleuroida > Temnopleuridae > Temnopleurus > Temnopleurus reevesii. The sequence goes on from BQKZ01000362.1 coordinate 129,448, forward strand.
AACATGTCGATCCAGCAATTTTGCATTTCGACTCCCAAAAAAAATATCGTTCCGTATGTTTTGGAACTATATTTAAAAACACTTAGTTAAACCCTATTGAAACAAAAAGAAGATGAAAGCGTTAGCATATAAAGGTTTATAATGTGTGAAGCCGTAAAGATTTTTAAATGTCACTTAATTTGCGTTTGCCGTATTTTATTCGATCAATAACAATGAGCATAATCATAAATTGTCCTAATTTAATTGATAGTTGCCAAGACAATTGGGTTGCTTTCGGCAATATGATGTAATGTGCAGATGCATCTTTATAATATAATGTGGTATCCGGCAAGTAAACCGCTAAATAGATTTGTTCAAAGTGTAGGCTATGCTTTTTGAAAGCCTTCATAGATTTGATTCTCTTTTCAAAGAGTAGATTAATGGCTGTCATTTCAATGCCTTGCAGTTCTGACCACGCTCAATTAATAGTGTGATTTATCTACTGCATTAATTAGCTAGTAGGTTTTTACCATTTATTGATTATGGTCTGTTATGTGTTTATACGGAAATGTTGAAAAAAAAAACATTTCTGACTCTTCTCATATCTTCATAAAATAAGGTGATGGTCTCATTTGACATAGAATCCATGTATATTAAATATTGGGACTAAACGTGGAAATACGCATCTGAACGAAGGTAAAAGTGGTTAGATGATAGCATTAAAGCAATAAATTCAGGAAACAATTATTCAAAAGTGATTGTGCATTTCCATTATATAAACTTTATAGTGTTTATTGTACATAGAAGTAAAAATTGAAGTGCAAAATAAAGGATGTTTCCAATACCAAATCAACATTTATCCAATTTACATTTTCTCTCAGAGCCAAATTAGACATTCAAACGTTTACTTTCACCGAAATCATCTCACGCAGACAGGTAAATGCGTCGCATGATATTGAATGTCACAACCAATGGACCAGGGTATAATAAATTGACACCACGGGGACGAGATTGCCTTCCGTCTTTACTTGGAATGAATGGATTCACCGATTTTCACTTGATCTTTGGGTATCGTTGGATCAATCAGCACATCTTGGACCTACCCCATAGGCCGATGTAGAGCCTCAGATAGATGTTGGAGTGAGGAGTGATTGGGGGAAGAAGGTGATCATGAGGTTTCAGAGAGGATAAATGGAGAAGAAGAAGGTGTGGGTGAAGAAGAAAAAGGGAGGAGAAAAAAAAAGAAAGATGAGAATAGGATTGAAAGAGGGAGGTGCAGTGGAGTAGGAAAAATATGCGAGGAGTAGGTGGAGGGGGAAGGGGAAGAAGATGAGGAGGAGGAAGAGGAGGAGGAGGAGGTTGGAGGAAAAACAATTGGAGGAGGAAGAGATGTGAAGAGGCGGGGACGAGGAGGGGGATGAGAAGGGGAAGAGCAGAAAACACAAGTTGGACTAGGATTGCAGTGTCTCCCAAAATAAGATGACAATAATGGGAATACTGAAAAGAGGGAATTGGAAGATTGAAAAGAATTTTAGGGAGCGACGGTAAATGAAGAAGAAAGAAGAATTCTTATGGCCACTTCTTATTCTATTAAACAGAATGAGCATTGCGAAGAAAATCTTAATTGGCCATTTCAATTTTTCGTTAATCATAAACCTAACTATATGTTCGGGGTTTTTTTTCTATCCGTATCTGACAATACAAGGACTGTGAGACTTTCGCACAGTACAATCTTTTGAAAAATACATACGTCGATAACTTATCTATTCCAATTAGATGAACCTCTTTCACAACATACATAACAAAAGGAATCGACAAGAAAAAAGTCCGGGTGCTATATCAGACGTGCCCAAAACGATTGATAAACACCGGATAACTATGAATGAGGTAAAACTTATTCCTACTTCTCAACATTGTCTATGATTAATTTAGGTTCGTAATCCAGGAACTGTTCTTTTTTATTTCCATAGAACACAATCAGGTTTTCTACTCAGACACGATATGCAATCTGTTTAAATGATTTGACTCAGAGTATAGCCTGCAGCAAACTCTCACTCAATTGTACATGATGTCTCATGACTTACGAATTGCGGGAATTTTTGTGTTCCTCTATTCACGATCACTGATATATAAAATCTTTAAAAAAAATAATTAAGTTGATGATTACAAAATGTTCTATTCTATTCGTTTGATTGGATGTTAGGATTTTGATTCATTTAGATCACGTCGGATATTGGACATATAGTATTAAGCCATTTCTTAAAGCCTGTAGGAAAACAATAAAATGTGCAAAAAATAAATGTGACCGATCTTGTTAAATATTCTAACTAAAATGTTTAAGGGATCGTATATAGGAGTTTCCAATAAATGCCAAATTATATGATATTTAAAAGATCTAAATCATCCGAAATAGATTTCAACTTGCTCATAAAAGCTTTTACTGCGTCATCCCGCGGTTCCTCACTAACATAGAAATGACTTTCTGGACCACCATATAGACAATCAGTATCTACAGATCCACAAAGCAATGTGACTCGAAACGAAATATGTTTTAATCTTATTGACTAGCTTCTGTCATTGTGCTCGGGGCAATGCTTTTCGCTGGTGATAATACCAAAGGTTGCCCCTGAAAGAACAGACAAGGTCCCATGTTTTATATGATGAAGATTGCTGGATGTACTTATTGGAACATTTTAAAAATGCGAAGCTAAAAATTGTGCAATTTAAACTATGTGAAACTAGTTCATAGACGTCATGTCTCGTGAGGTATTTACTAAAACTGATTTTTGAAGTATCAAATATTTCCCTTTGTGCTGAAGATTATATTGTATTCAGTATTTTTTTAAAATCTTATTCATAATTTCTTTTCTAAAGTAAAGTATACATTCAACCCAAAAAAATATTTAGAAATGTTTCAAAATTACAACTTTGTTTTGATGGTGTATCTTCTTTTTTTTTTGGGGGGGGGGGTGAAAAACGCAATCATCGGGGAACACTTTCTTACTCTCATTTGTAGCATCATCTGTTTTTCAAATTGGCCTTATGGTAACCTTTTTCCTCTTTCCAAGAAATAACATTTCACACTAGGAGTATTCTCAGGCAGTGAATTAATTAATGATTTAAAAAACATTATTGAATATGCTGTCGTAGAATGCATATGACCTACCTCTGATAAAGTGCAATGTCGGGCAACCATAGATCGGAAGGCCGAAGACTAAGCATGGCAATCCCTTGATGATCATCGGGATCCCAAGTGATAAACTCATCTCTCCAACTCTGAAAACACATGAAGATAGAGAGAGAGAAAATATGATGTCAGTAATGGAATTTATTATGGTCTACGAAGGAAATAATGAAAAGAAGAATATCTGACCTATGGATGTTTCACTGAATTTTTCAACTTCTTAAAAATGGACGGAGATGTAAAGAGTGCAATCAAAATAAATAAATCTGTTCATACACAAATATTTTTAATTATAATGAACAGGGAAATATATAACATCTATTTGTATCACACCATATCAGAAATTAAACATTTCAACAGATTACGCAATTTTGGTAATTAAATCTGAACTGATTATGCGCTTTGAACCTTGACTTGAACGTCTCCATCATGAACATAGAGAGGATGTCTAGTAGAGAGCTCACCTCATCAGTGTGAGTTCCCGGGTTCGATTCCTGTTCGCGTCTTAACAAAACAAATCAACAAATAGTCAATCTGTATTTTACAGTATTTGAAATTAGGACTTTTAGGCAGTGAGGATATTTTACGATGAAATTTAATTCAGAGGCTTATAATACCAATCAATACAAATGAATAATATAATAAGAATGCTGTTTTTTCATATAAACAATAACATTCAAAGACTAAAGAATGGAATATGTTGAATCATTGTTCTAATGTTTGTATGCACTTGTCAAGGAAACGAAACAAAGATGTAATATTGTATACAAATCGAATTTGTAATGATTATAAATTACTTGATAATTATATATGAACATTCATCAGGTAATAAATCATTGTTATATCAAATATATATAATAATGTTTGGAAAATAGAGTTTCAAATGATGAATCTATGCACATCACATAATTTCTATTGGTTGCTTTCTGGAATCATCTGTATCATGGGGGTCTGAAAGTAGAGAGTAAGAATGCCCTCAGGTTAAATTCAATCAGCATTCATCCATTTATCATACATAAAATAGGGTATATTATCACATGTAAGAGTTTCATATTGTTATAGGGTGCTACATTTCGAGTCGGAGCTTCTTCGAATTCGCGGATGTACTTTATTGACAGAAGACTACACCATTGCAAACACGATAAAAGTACATCAAGGGACTGGTGTTACAACTTAAGAGGGATTGATGAAATGTCATATGCCATTACTCTGCGATCTATAACCTGCAATACATTATGAGTGTAATGATATGGCTTACCATATTTGTATGATGATTATACAGCTATATTTTGTGACAATCAATACTTAATTCTGAAAGTTACACCATAGGAGCATTGATGTCTGATTTCACAGAGTATGAAGGCGCCAACGAAATAGTGGCTTATGAAACGTCCAAATTATAAATAGGACCCACACATTTTCTTATCGTCAGAGAATAATATGTCTAAAATGATTCAACTAACGTTAAAAAACGAGGCTGGTCTTGTCGACTAAACTTTTTACATGGATGATTACAAATGATGCATTTGAATGTTTTCTAGATGGAAGCATGTAACAACAGTTTGTAGGTTCAGGCATTAAATGACCTGAATTAACTTGAAAGTCTCAAACGAGCAAGCTTTATAAATTATTTGATCTGACAAAACGTTTCAGATTGCTATCTTCATGAGATGTGAAACTATTCACCTTTTGAATGAAAGTGTTTTTTATCCAAATATTTTTTGTCAAAACTTTGTTTGATGGAGGATGGTGATATCGTTCGACATTTCAAGAACCTGCTAAAAGGTATTGTTGCACGAAAAAAATCAATATCATTGAAATATGTTCTTCTACAGAATGGGTACGTAGTTCAATATGATGCACTCTGGACTGTTGCTAAGGCAGGATTTGTTTGTCTTCATGTAACAATACCCTTTAGCTACCGTCACTTTATGATAGAAGGGTCTATATGACGGAACATTGTGATGAATTTGTTTTGAAAGTTCGTAGTCTGTTATTAAATGTGGAAGCAAAGACCAATATGGCGGCATATAGACACATTTTGTTTCACTCAATTATTATGTGATCCGTATGAATGGCATCTTGCATAATCTTCTTGTTCTTTGTATTTTTCTCACTTTTCTGGAAATGAAATTAGTAACTCAAGTCAAATACGACTTTGAAGTTTTCTTTGAGAAATAATGCAATCGCACTTTAAAGAAATTAGTCAAACCGACCGAAAGGTAAATAAAGATAATGTAATAGTGACGGTGGCAAATTAACCAAAATGAATTGGAAGCTTGTGTAGATATTGGAATGAACAAGTTTTCCTGAATCGTGTTCCGTTCCCTTTGTTCACTGTTATGGCATATTATTCAAATGTTTGGCATCATACTGTCCACATATAACTGTTTCCAAGAAATCACCAACTTCGTAGTGTTTTCCCCAAATGGGATTAAAATATGCCCATCATCCTCAGTTGAATGTATTTTAACCACGAGCCTATAAATATTATGTCTCCCTCTGTTTGATCAATTTGTGTCCAATGATATTAGGAGTGTAATGAATCGAAGGCACAAATCAATGCTAATTTCGAGAGCAGGTGTTGATCAGATCCTGATTGCCTTAAGGTAACGAAAAATACAGATTGGGGACTGATCTCAAACTTAGAAATCATTCTTTTTGCAAGCCTTGTATATGCTTTAATCAACTGAATTTGGGATTCATACAGTAATTAGAATGTTACTTTTGTACCTTTGTAAATTCCTTACAGAATCGCTAAGAAATTACGAGATATTATAATGAGGAACTCATTTTAATCGAAAATTTTACAAAAACTCATTTCGGCTCCTGTTCTCGGTTCTCATGATTAATTGTCTCTATCTAAGATGAAATATTAACTACAGAAAAATTACTCGAAGCATAATTCTCATAGAAAGGTAGTTAAATGATACATCATGTATTAATTTGCTTTTGCGCAAAATGAGAGTCCATCTGCGTCCGAAAGAAAAATAAATAATTCTTCTAATCAATTCACGTAATGTTTAATGAAATACAAACAATTAATCAGTTATCAATATATTTGAAGTATGAGTTATGTTTGATGTATGCATTATGTTCGGATGTCTGAGAGGCGTAACAAAAAGTGCATGATGACAAAATGGTAATAATTCGCCTTTCTCTTGGCACGCTCAATTTGTTTCCTTTTTTGGTGTGTTTTAGATAGAATATAGAGACATGTAGATTCCAGTGTGTATTGGTCAGCTCTCTCCCATATGACTTCATTACCTACTAAACACGTCACGGACGGGGCATTTGAATCACCTCACGCCCTCCATCTAATCTGCCATGGAGTGGACTGTCAGTGTTTACCATAGTATTCCTAGCGGGTTCAACGCATACAATCATTACGTGACGTTCCTGGCTAAGACCAGCACTAATCGTTACGCATGGGACCATAATTAGACATCTTGGTGATCTGCGATGCAATTCTTACAGGGAGACATTGTCTTGTGGAAGGCATTATATGCAAGAAATTTTGTTATGATATACATGTATACTCAGATGGTTTATTTTGCTCCATTTTTTTTATTGTCTAAAACAATCGAAATCGTGACCTTTGACGAAAAAAATATAAATAATAGAAAATAGTAAAATGACCTATCTGCAAATCTACTTCTGTATCGTCGTTTCTAGGGTCCGACAAAAATATTTGTTCCATCTTTGACTTATTGGTCTATAAAACTGCTATTATTCGAGACCCCTATGTTTTTCAGCTCATAGGTTTGCGTTGTAATAATAGAGATATATACAATTTGTATGGCGGCAAATCCATTCTTCCAAAAATGCTCAAGTTGCAACTATAAATGTGACAGAGTATACGATACATAGCAGAGAAGAGAAAAGTTTTAGTCATAGCAATAATATTCTGGCAATAATTGTATTGGCAATATACTGCACCCCATTCATGTGAAGTCGATGGGTACCTGCCGGGACTTCGCTCCCTAAAACGCCGAATAGCTTGGCATTTACACTGCTTGACCCAACATAACCATGCTTGGCGCTTGATTTTACCCTTAATAACCAACATGATCTGAGCTATATAGACACGTACTATTTCAGAGGTAAAAGCAAGATCGTAGCTCCTTGTCGGAACAAACCTATGTATGTCCTCTCTCGCAAGTACAATATTCTGCTTTCACTATTTGTTTACAAAAATCTTTCATCATCATCTTTATTAACGGACCTTTCTTAAATTTCACTATTAATCTTTCATGTCCTAACAGTTTATTTTAATGTAAATGTCTCTCCCCGCTACTCAAAATGCCATATCCAGAATACACCTCACTACATGCAACTGTACGTATATCCGTCTTATTAGAAGTCGCTGTTTATTTTTGAAAGGGTTTGTGTATTTTGACACATCGCAGTCGAGATTTGATCTAAGCAGAAAATGAAATATAAAACCGTTAAGGCTTCCTTATAGCTTATCCGGCTTTAAAATTCACAAGATGATTTTAGATACAAAGCCTGCATGTAATGTGTGTCACTTCTATCACAATCATTGTGTTTTCTTTTTATATTTCTTATTTGAGAAATACTTGAATTACCAGATTTCACTGAAAATAAACCAATGCAAAGACATATTAAAAAGGGAAAAAACGAAAATTGATTTTATTCCAGGATCAGCCATGGTTTTGTATGGTTTTGATTTCTTTCTTTGTGCAAAGAAAAAAAAATTCTACTTGTATTGTAAAATTGATTGATAACAAATAGTAGTCAGTGAAACGGCCATAGATAGCCATAGAGCGAAGGAAAAGAGGATACCAGAAAAGTAAAAGTTATTCATGAGTAAGGTCCGAACTTGAATTTGATGACGTCGCCTTTCCAATTAAAACCAAAATTACGGAAAAAAGGAGGCAAAACAAAATCAAGAAGCCCTCATCTCCCTCAAAAAAAGGGGAAAACGTGACCTTCAACATATCAGTTATCTTGCTGAACCCCGATAGTCACTGGTCTAGCGTGTTTACTTGACCAATGCGTCTGTGTGTATGTGTGTGTGTGTGTGTGTGTGTGTGTGTGTGTGTGTGTGTGTGTGTGTGTGCGTGTGAGAGAGAGAGGGGGGGGAGAGAGAGATAAAGAGCGGGTAACATTTTGTATTTATGGATGTTTGAGGAAAATACAGGAAAGAGGTGAGATATTAAGACGAATGGACAAGGAAAGGAAAATTACAAATGTGTATAGAGTGTAGCACTGACTTTCATTAGAGGCAGCTACATACCGTTGTTATATGGCTAGACGGCTGTGAATGACGTCACAGAATGGAGTATCTCCACCCATACCTTGCAAGATAAAGCTTGTTTTTACATCACGTCTACTCCATCATCTTCTTCCAAACGTGCTTTGCTTTCCTTTCCTGCACAAGCGTTGATAATCGTTCCTCTACGCCACGGCGAACTGCCTTTGATATTATTATCTGACCTGCCACTTTTTTCAAGCTGAACTTCAGTATTTGCATGCTACATACCTTGCATGGTATGTCAAACAAAGCTTTTAATTGACAATGGTAACAGCTTGCCACCTCACAATTTTATAAAATGAAACCGTACAAGTCACTATGAGCAGAAGGGACAATGGAACTAGACAAAGCAAACAACTCCTATTCAGGTCTATATTCACTTTAGATTTGACACGAAAAAGAACATAGATTTCTCAGTCATTCATTGAAACAGGTAAGACATATCTACGCAAAACAAGAGGGAAGGATATTGGCTATTGTAGATGCTTAAATGGATGTTGTTGACTTTGTCCATGTCCATTTCCGCTCAAAATGGGCACCTCTGCGCATATTATGACTTCGTTTCCACTGACTATTGGATGCTGATTTAAAGGCCTATTAAAGGCCATCATCATCATCATCATCATCATCATTTGCATAGAGAGCAACAGAAACAGGAAACTCATTATCATGTCTATTACAGTACCGATCAGAATGCAAAGATGGTAACTGACTAAAATGAAACATATGAACGAAATTAATTATTACTATAATGACAACTAAATACTAGGAAGTTGGATGCACGTCGTTTTGTGACCTGGGATTTAATGACAAGACGAACATTTTAAAAACGTGTTTACCAAAATAGCGACGTGGAACCCATACCCTCGCCCCCAGCGGATTCGATTCATGTGCTGGAATTTCGACCTAAGACGTCAACAAATCCCGCTCTTTCATGAACCGTTTTACAACTGTTGTGTTTGGTCGGGAGAACATTGATTTTATGTCTTATTTTTATCGATGGGTTGCAAGGGAAGATCAAGACGCGATGAAGAAAACAAGTTGTTTCCAACATTCACTGGACCCAATGCTATCATGTGTCTTTTTATCAAGGGGTGTACCGTATACTGCCTATGTCCATAGACTACGTGTCAGCGCTCAGGAATAGGGATCGGGAAGGAAATAACTAATTGCTATTTTATCACTGCATTTTAGACGACTATTCTTCAACGACAGACAAAGATTCCGGACATTTTAGTGATTTTGATTTACGACAGCAAATTATTGATATAGTCACCAATGTCGACAACCTCCTTATAGAATAACGTAATTTCATATCTTTAGATATAGGGGTGAGCATTTTTTGTTTGCTTCAATATTGCTCAAAGTTTTCACCAATATTTTGCTTGATTTTCCTTCCTTTTGCGAGTGTACAATACAAATTCAATTTCAATTTGAATATGATAATATAATGTACTGAGGTCATTTCATAAGGGCACAAAATGCTTTGATTTGTTGAATAAAAATCTAGAGAGTTTGAATTTATTTAAATGCATATGATGTCGGCCTTTACTGTCAATCTCAAGCAGTCCATTCCTGTAATGCTGCTGTGGACTCTAACATCAAACAGCAATTGTTCACACCATTTATTAGTAGAGTCAATATTTGAGATCATTTGGGGCCTATTTGTTTGTCGACCTGACAGCTTGTTAACTAGCGTCATTTGGAGTAATGTTTACTTTGGAATAAGAAACTGAAAAATAACTTAATTAATGCTGGTGAGGGAAATCGTTTTGAGAAGACATCGAGCGGTGAAACAATGTAAACATGATTTATGTAAGGATATGGAAGACACATTGCTCAATGCATTTTGTTTCTATAGTTTTCTATGAAGTTTTATAAAGTGACAAATTAAAACAGAATTGGTCCAATATATCAAAAGAAACCAAATGGAAACCATTGTAATGAGATAATTTCAATACACTCAGATGTTCAGACGTATTTGTTTGAGTCTTAACGTATCAAAATATTTTTTGTGTAACATAGATTAGCCATGACCATGGTACTTGAACGATTGCAGTAGGCCTATACTTTATGAAGAAGGTGTGAATTATTCTTTTTTTTGCAATTTTGATTGAAAACTAGCAAACCAAAAGTTTTTTAGAATCCTTTTTTTCATATTTATAGTTGTTTAGAATACTTTTTATGTATTCAAATATTTTTTCAGAATTACAAGTTTTGTGCGTTTGTTTTTTTCCATCATTACACAATATTTTGATTTACATTACAATCTATTACTTGCTTTAACGTGGCATTGTATATTTTTCTTCAGATGTTTTCTCATAATTCATTGTGTTTTCTTTCTCTATTTATTATGCATATGTATTTAATATTTTCGGTAGTATATGGCTGGCTTGCGCGAGACCACTCTGCATTTAAATAAATCTCGAATGAATAAACAATTTGATGAATAAAAAGATAATAAATCTTTATGAGTGCGTTTTCAGTAAACGTCAAATTTTCGAGACGTTACGTCATAACAGTCTGGAGAATTTGATATCATTGATGGCAAGGGCATTTCGTGCTGAGCAATACGTTCTCATGCAAAGAGCAGAATAAGATCATCTGAACCGCAGTAAAAGAATTTAAAAAAATTAATGTCGGTTATTTAGAGTTTCCGTCTTTACGTTTCATTACATGATATACGTGTTATTAATGTCGATTATAGAATTGAGTGTTGGAGATGACAGTATGTAACATATCTCTCTCTCGTTCTCTCTTTCTCTCTCTCTTTCTTTTTCTCTCTCTCTCTCTCATTCTCACTCTTTCTCCCCCCCCCCCTCTCTCTCTCTCTAGATCAAGTATTGAAACAGCTGGCTCATACAGCATCTTCCTTTTGATTTGGTTCTAGCAGCATTCAAATTACAGGAAAGAAATCTCAACGTTAATCACAACGCTGCAATAAAAACGAATTAACCTTTTCTGCAAGTTAACAAGCTAATAATCCCCACAAATTGTATAATGCAGTGTATCAAACTCGGATATGGATCAAAGAATGAAAACGTTAATGTAGCAGTAAGAAGTTCCATAGTGATAGATCCACTTAAAATAATGGTAGGACCAGTTCGGGACTAACTAAAACCCATTCATTTCAATTACCTATCCCATCCATCTGAATTAAGCCTAATTTGAGGAATAGTTGTTTCATCAGCTTTTAAGATCACGAGGACTGTAAGTCGAATTATCAAAAGCGATATTTAACGAGTATCACTCCATCACTCTAGCTAAATCAAACAATAATATTTAGTTTTCAAGAGCAATGTAAATCTACAAGAGTGAATATCATATTTTATCTAAAAATAATGGCATATGTGCAAATTGGATGTTTTTTTTTGTTTATCCCATTTCCTACCCATTTCTGTAATTTACATAGACTATGTGGGTCAATCCTGTTTCAGTTGGTTATGTGTTAAAGTGCCTGCATATAAAACATTACAGACAAAACAATTCGTGCATTTCTATAACACCTTGATTATCCCATGCAAGTTTTGTGTTTTTAAGGCAATGGCTAATTGATAATACATTAGCTGATTCAGCCGGTTGGCCGTATACGATTCTACTGCAACACGCCGGGGACATCGGCGGCTAGAGCATGAGCGTTTCGCTGGCCCAAAATTACATAATCTATATTTAGTCTTCTCATAAAGTAAATTTTCTTTTTATTCCATCATATCTAAGATAGTATAAGTCTCATATGTTTGAATCGGTTTTGTGATGATTTGGGGTGTTCAAGAATGCCCTCAATTTTGACGTATATCCCTTACATTCTGTGTGAAAGAAACATAATAAATGTAACGATATTACCGGGTAATTACTGCGTACGTTTATACAACATATACACTCTCAGCAACCTTTATCTAAAAGAAAAATGATTTGGGTGAAATAATTATGAGAAAAAATATCGATTACATAAATCGATTATTAATGGTAAAATATAATGTTAGAATATTGTTGTAACTTTCATTGGTTTACATGGCAGCAGTTATTATGATGTAAAACTATTACCACCCCCCCCCTTCCCGAATAGGCATATGAGCTAATTTCAGTCCCTGGCGCTCATCAACAGGCGCGCAACTAGGGGGGGGGGGCTATGGGGGCGCCAGCCCCCCGGGTCAGAGCCAGGGGGGCGCCAAAATTTGTTGACTAAATGCGCTTATAAGGGGGCGCCAAAGGGGCAGGGGCGGCAAAATTTGTGCTC
>BQKZ01000362.1:145358-168615 GCA_036244855.1 Temnopleurus reevesii
GGGGGGGGGGTGGACACGAAAGAAAGAGCAAAATATAGAAGGGAAATAGAACCAGGGGTCTGTAACATAAAGGACATACGAATTATATTAAAATGCATTGTAGGATTAAATGCATCATTTATGTAACAGGCCTCTAATAGTTAACATATTAATATAAAAACGAAACTTATAAGCCATTTCTATTCAGGATCTAATTAGTATATTTGCTAATTTTCAATGAGATAACAAATACTACACTCATTAGATAGCAGTGACCTATCAAATTGTTGCGAATATAAAAGGAAACGTAGAATTAAAAAAAAAAGAGAAATAATCGTTCACATGTATCAAATCGTCTTGTATTTGAATTAATAGTTTCATATCTACGGTAGACGAAAAGGTGTAATATCGATATTAATGTTTTCTGTAAGTTCATGTGACTTCCGCAAATTAACAACTTTTTGGATTGAGCATTTCAAATGAAATTCCGTTTAATCATGGGAAGAAAGTCTGAATGAAGACGAAATTAAGACTGCTTTAAATTCATTTTATGTGAGCCCTACATTCCTTTGCAAAGTTTGATAGTCTACAAGTAATCTAATAGCTTGCAAAACCAAGTCATTATCCCTTCTTGTGAAGCACATTTTATGGATAAGGTTTATTGTTTCTAGGTACGTACTCGAGTATTGAGACCATGACTAGACTGACCTTCTTATAGGCAAGATCTATGAAGGGCTTCTCGAAACTCATTCAAGCCCTGCAGCCCCGGGTCAAGTAGTGTTAACGAGTAGTGTTCAAGGAAGCCATTGCTTTTGGTACACCCATTACGATGGCCCATGTAGCCAATTTGCAGACGGTTATTACTCTCGCTTTAGCTCGACTGCCGTCTGGTGCGCAAATATATTAAGAAAACAGCATTTGCTCACAATACGGATTCACTGCCTTGGGTCAAGTGTTGGAAGAAACGTTAAATAATTTGAGAAAGTTTACAGTAACTGTTGATGGAGGAAATTTATATCACTGGTGTACTCCAAAATATTCTGCAAAATCAAATATTCAGGTAAATTAATGTATGAAATACGTCATATCATACTTTCTACTATCATTAAAAGAAAAAAAAATACGCAAACGTATGATTTATGAATGATTATGCTCCTATTACTTGGTAAGAAATTTGAAATAGTAAGTTTGCAATTTGTTAAACCTTAATGCATGTAGTACACCATATCATATTTTCTGCTTTCATGGAAATATAAAAGATGACTTACGCAAATATAGGATTTATGTCTCTTTAACCGGGTATTTTTTTAAGAAGGGAATTTCCAATATTTTGAACCGAAAGAGAAGGGCAGAATCAAATTATTTTGATTACTGAATGAAGATGTTGGTGGGAGCTGGTTGGAAAATGAGAGGCGGTGAAGGTGAAGATTTGACCTCTATCCCGCAGCCCAAGTCATAAACTAACACCCTTCTACCACCTTCATATCCACTATGGTGGCCTTTAATTATAACTGGCTTGTTGAAACTGGATCTTGGGGTTAATGTACCACTTAATCTACGACATCGTCTTTTTCAATTACATTAACGACACGGTATACGGGGACGTGGTCGCGTGAAATTCAATTACTCTTCAGCTGTCGTAATACAAGTCGTAGTCACTAGCAATGTTATGCTTTCATCATCTATGTTCTCCTTATTTCATCCAGCATGAAACATATTCATATTGGCTAGAGGCTCTGATTTATTTATCGTCATTTTTTCTGGAGCTATATGAGAGTGTATGGATTGGAATTTTGGAATTTATTAATTTGAACGTCATCGACATATACAACCAACATTTTGTTCTTATTACATTTTTTCAATTTTGAATTGTCATTGTATATCTGTCAGTGGATCCAGCAAAGATGGCGTTGTTGATAGTTTGCGTTGGTCTGGAATTTCCATCTGGAGAACTAGTTATGACAAGGAGAGATTATTAAGATTAAGGAGAAAAATATATATGCACATGGAAAATAGACTTCACATGCATTAATTTTACCCAATTATGAACCGCAAAAAAAATTGTCTAATTCAACAAAATCATTATAAAAAACACCTTTCGTCATAAAAGAAATTCATAAAAACAGAAAAATATATATTTCTATAACTAACAAAACGAGTTATTCATTTCATTTTGTCTATTGTCACTGTGCAGCACGGGGCAGGCGTCAGAGGAAGATTAAGTTGAAAGCATGCTGGCGTATACTCCGATCGTCAAGAGTTGTACAAAGTATGCTGTGAACAAGTCATCTAAATCCGAAAGTAAAGTACTGCGCTGTAACCATGAGACTGACTCGAACATTGAAGAATACATTCCAGATGCTGCATCCAGCTGGTGCATTCCAATATTAACTCGATTCTATCCCAATATTTGGTTATACCTTTCCAATTATTTGACACAATTTCCTGGCTCACTCTCCGTGTCATTCGGCTGCCTGCGCCACTCACCTTTTTCTCTCATTTTTCACGATGTCACATCAATAAATTATTCGCTAGCAGGTGAGGGTGCGAGCTCTAGAACAAATACCGGTGGTTCTCAATGTTAATACCCCCCTGCAGCCCACCTTTAACTCCATCATTCAAGTCCAATAACTCACCTTCAGGTGTACCACTGCGACTCCTACGACATTTAATCATATCATATTGTAATTGACTCAATGCAGTTATATCAATAACAACAAAAGCGTTACTTTGAAAGTTGAAAAAAGATAATAGATGAATAAATAGCATTTGAAAAAAAGATAGACCAAATTATTTAATTCTGTCGATGAGCGCTTCCGGCCCTTTCCCTACGGTTGCACAATATGATGAATTAATGTGGCAAATTCCATCGATCAGTGACGTTTAAATAGGACTACATTTTGTTTAAATAGTGTTATTTCGTCCCATTGAAGTCCTTTATAATCTCACGCCATTTGAAATGTCAACCAATGTGTACGAGTATCGATCATTTTTTTAATTCCAAAGTTCTTTCCAATTAATTTTGGTGATGTCCCGACCCCCCCCCCCCCCCCTGCGTCCTGCATCTCGAGGGTCGAAGCCTTCCAATCCTAGAGCATGCTTCATCTCTAGGTATTAAGCAAACTGGTCGTTCGGCAATCTTCATTCACAATCCGTAATGACGAGGAAAAGTCTTGCTAGGCTGCATCATGACAAATATTTGCAAAGTAAGACATGACAAGACTTCCAGGCTAATAGTACAGAAATTCTTAAATGTTTTAGCATTACACTATTATATCTTTTAATATGAAACAACGAGCGTAATATTCTCTAACATCACTGAAACAATAGTTCCTTATTCATGATGTTCATTTGGAAATGATTGCGGCCTATTTTTATATTTCTTTTCTTAACCGTTTTGTTGCTATTTTGTGTATGTCCAATATGACATTGCTTTAACCTTAGAACGTCCCATCATCCGGTATACTATACAGTATTTGGATCCCCAGGACTTATAAATGTTTTACATGGACCCAACGGAAAACCAACTCCCCTTGAAGGGCGAGCTGAATGTGGGTTATCCGCCGTATTTTGAATTGTATATGTTTTTTTTAACACGGAAATAACTTCAATTCAATTTAAAAAACACTTTCATCAGTTCGATCTGCATATTATTGCTCGCTGGTTTCATTTTATTCTTTCCATTCATCTTTCATTCCATGTTAATAAATTCATTTTCGATCAAATCTTCTTAAATATGTTTTATGACGTAACTAACAGAAAGCGGGGGAGGTTTTGTAGGAGTAACAGAAAATCTTAATATCGAAGACATGAATGTCAACAATGACATGGTCATGTTGACGGTGCATGTAAAGGTTCGTGTCCTGTTGTTTTGAAGATACGTGAGGAAACTTGACGAATCTTCCCTTCATTGGGGATGACGTGTTAATCTAGAGCAGACAATGTTTGGTGGCGAGACCCTTTGAACAATAAATAGCCCTGGATGGCAGATAATCGTTTTATGAACTTGCTAAACAAGGCTTGATGAGAAGGAATCCCATTTTCCGACCCATGTGTAAATAAATGAAATATTACAGATTTTCATGTAGCTGACGTACATTTTTTTCATATTGCGCACTTTTCTCTATTCTTCCTTCAAATCTTATATATTTACAACATTGTATTATACAATTGTAGACGCATGATTGAAACACGCATGGGAACAAAATCAATAAGCTAAGACTTATTTGTTTTTATTGTGTTTGGTAAGTTCATGGAAGTCGTTGGTCCAGACGTTTTGCAAATCTTAAACCATCAGTCAATTATTAAGACTGTTTTCAAGTTTGCAATTGATTTGTGATTTTATTTTTTATTTAATCATTGCAACCGCTGCATAATTTGAATTGACAAATCTTACTCCAACATGGCAAATATAGAATCACTATCAAAGCAGGGAATGGGTGTTCACACAGTAATTAAATGGGAAAAGAAGTTAACTATTCATTGGATGGTTATCTTTTAATTTTGCGTTAACAAGCTTTCAAATTTTATAGTGGGAATTTGAATAAAACTTTGAATAAAAAATCATCAGTTTCTTTAAAAATGTAATGAAATTGTGTAAATATCAAAAATATTCTACAAAAAAAATTGAAGAAATTGTATTGAATTTGTCAAGATTTGTGGTAACCATCTTTTCTTTACCGTAACAGAGATTTCCACCTCAGATATAAAAATGTTGTCGAAATGATAGAGACAAAACGGAAATGAAAAAAGGTCAAAGTAGTAGGAAGGTCATGAGCATGAGGAATAAAGATGTTTTCAATTTCTGAAGAAAAGTTCGATTTCCGAAGATCAGCTCGAATAATTGAAAAGCCCCCAAAACACAATTTCTCGCTGTATGACAAAGTGGATTTAGATTTTCAGAACATCGGAGACCTCATTTTTCTTAAGCCATGCACGACTGAGGTCATTTTCATTGAACATTCGCTGTCACGATTCAATAGCAATTTACGTCTTTATTCATATGCACACATATCTCTATCTCAGTAATTTAGAAATGTTCCCTTTTCTATAAAATCGTGCTATTCTTTTTCTAAAAATAGGTGTAAAACTCTTATAAGAATAATAATTCATAAATGAACATCAGTCTAAATGACGTAGAATGTGATCTATTATGCATTTGCGGTCTACAGTACGAAGGAACTTTTTCTCGGTAATGAAAACAGCATTGGGTCTAAATGCGATTCCGATAAAGAGCGGAAAGGAGGGATGAGGCGGGTAGATTCTACCGGATTGGCAAGGGGACGAGAGATGAGGCGTGCGAGGGAAAAGAAAGAGAATTTAGGTCTGAAAGATGTGTTGAGCCGAGTATTGGAAACATGTCAAGCTCTTCTCAAGAAGCCAAGGCAGCTGGCAGAGAGAGAATCCCAGGTATCATGGCAGGAGAAAGAAGAGATGAATATATATGGCATGAATCGATGCAACAATGCATGCCATCTTCATTATCTTGATGTATGGCCTGTCATTTTATGAAATGTATCTTCATATTAAAAAATCTTTCATCATTTTGTCTTGTCCTTTCAATTTCGACGACATTCTGTCTATTGGTATTTCAATTGGTTCATATATATGTATATATATATATATATATATTTGCTTTGTTGCTTGTCAATTTTATTTCATGGCAGAACATGTTACTTTTCTCACTAATTAAATACTACAAAACTTACAGTGGTGATTACTTCATTAATTTTGAGCACACAAGGAATCCCTCCTTTATCTGGACCTCTAGGAAGACCAGAGCGAGTTACAAAGTCGCTCTGAGTAGAGCTTCCAGCCAATTACTATATATTATTTGTTCAAAATGTATTATGATCACTAATTATTATTTTCTTTCTCATTTGATTTTGTATATTGACTGTGTGTTTGTATTTAATTTGTTATTTGTATATGGAAAATAAAAACAACAACAAATCATTTGCCCATATGCACAGATCTTTTTGTACATCACATAACAGAGATATCAACGGAGATTGAGCTTACTCACGCCTTCGCGCGCGCTTATAATACATCTGTCCAGCGTTCATCACGATCCGTGAAGGCAGAAATACGGACGAAAGGCGCTTGGACAGCGTTGAAGGCGTACGTCCAGCGTTCGACGTACACGTTAGTGTCACATACGTGTCGTACATACGTATATTTGCGTTGACAGAACGTAACGAACGCTAGACAGACGTGACTTAGACCCTACGTGAATACGTAATCAGTCTTTACGTATTTGCACGTGGCCTGCAATTATGTCTATTACTGATCTTTTGGATCAGTTCTTTTTTCTGGGGAGTTAGGTGTCACCTCAAAGGACTTTGTATAGAACCTCTTTCATGTGGTCATACAACAAATCATTGAGTGACGTATTTCAGTCAAGAGCGGACAATAATACAGAACTATTCAGAGTGGTGGAAGCTCTGCTTGCGCTTGGATCAATATGGATATTTATTCTAATCTCATTTTCAATGACCAAAATTGTCGCACCATGCATGAAAACAAAATATTAGCCAAATTAGTATCATACGTAACGATTTATTATAAGTATTTTTTAAGAAGGGCAGAGGATTCTCTAATGTCAGGCAAACGCTTCATTCAGGTTTTGAATGACATGTTTGAAGCCATAATCAGGTCCAGATGATGACGACGTCAACATGCGAATATACAATGTCCTACTTTTATATTTATTTGATGTAAAAAAAAACCCCCACCAAATTCCAACAAAACAAACGCTGTATATAAAAATATTAACACATACTTAACCTACTGGATAAGAGAACATTTACTGAAATCAGGCCTCTTCCATCGCCATGGATAATGGTGGAGATGACACGTTAAATGAGATCAATACATGGCGAGAGACGTGCATCGTCATACTGCAAACCACTATCTACATGGGTCTATGTACCCACCAAGTTCATGGTCTTACTGGGCTCTACCGTAGATAATGAAAGGTCGATCTCTGAGAATCAATACACTGACCAACATTAGCCACTTAGATATAAAATCTAAGTGGTCTTAAAACAATCGATTTGAGGTACAGAGAATCACTTTCATGTTACATCAGACTTGTGTGACACTGAGCTTACTGAGGGATAGGGAGAAATTCCGTTCAACCTTTACATTCCCTACTAAAGCGTGGTTTGGAAGGTGTCCAAAGTTAGAAGATTCGCGTGAGTTTTTTTTTTCAGAATACTATCTGTAATTTTATAACAAACAAAACGGAAAAGTATTTGACCTTCAGAAATTTGGGTAACTTTTCAACTTAAAAGGTTCCGTAAAATTCAAAATTATCCAAACGGTTACTTTGGAACGCTTTCAGTTTTTCATAGAACCATTGGTAATTTAAGGATCGTGAGTACGTAATTGTATTTTTCGGGGGAGGGCACCAAACACTAAGTTTCCGAAAACGGCACAGAACATACCATTTCTACTCTTTCTACCATTGTTCTGTGAGATGTGTTCAGTTTCACTACATTCCAAGATGGTTTGACGAGGGAACATCTGCAACCATCTCTAACGCACATCTGCCACAATATGTTTGCATACATTTTTTCTCCATCGGTCTTGAAACTATACATACAATAATTTGTAAAAGGGACGATTCAAAATTTGATGACCTTCGAAACCAATATCAATGTTCATCATATCATGCTAAAAAGGAACATCGACAAAATTGTTTCATTAAATGATATACATCCCATCCAAAACGTATAAGCGGTCCTCGATATCTTTGGTGTATCTTCAGAGCATCTTCGAACGTTTAGCAAGCATCCCACCCTCAACCCACATCATTTCCCGCTCAACAAATCCATCTCAATATTGGATTGGGTCCCAATCATGGCGGATGGGCAATCAAAGAAGCCTTGGTGACGTCATCCTCTCATTTGCCTGTTGCTTCGACAATAACGCGAGACCTAATCGCCCTTTTAGCATTTAATAGGATCCAATATCTGCAAATTTACGGACACACTATCATAATCTAAAAATACTTCCAAAATCCAATCATTCTGCCGGAATGGTATGAACCAGGGAAGGAGAACTGGACCAATAAAATAAAGAAAACGAAGAAAATGGTGAGGGTTATCCAAAGAACAATGTAATAAGATTGGGGGAGGAAGGGAGAGGGGCAGTATCGGGTCTGCAGAAATCAGTTCAGGAGAAATTTTGAAGAAGAAAAAATAGAAATAGACATTGAAACAGTAAGGAACAGGTGGACAGGTACGTTTAAACAGTTTGACAGCCTTTCCAAAAACTCACTAGCAGGAATAAACGGTATACACAAAAATATGACAAACGGTAAATGACTTGCTTTAAAATATCATAATTTTTTCATGCCGATGCTCGTGTTAGATTTAAATAAAAGCTTCAATAAGCAATAAAAAAAGAGCAACACATTAGGCAAACAGGTACAAGTCCAACGCTGGAACTGGAAAGCTTTTGCATTAATAACAAAATTCTGAGAGTGTAAAAGGTGTTTAGAAATGGAAAAAAAAGAGCATAAGAAACACAGGAATAGGGCTAAATTCCAAGCTATTTGACGTGATACTATTGTTAGCTTACGGTAGCTGGCCCCCTGCATTTAAGACACTTCATTTACTTTTGTTAGAATGACACCTGCCTGTTGTCTGTACAAGTTATAGTTTGTCAATTGATATTTTGTTTTAATGAATGTAGAAGCCTCTGCTAAAAAAAAGAAATAGCGCTAGTTTTCATTTGACAGAAAACAACGAAAAGAAATGAAATTTCGAATAATGTATGCTGTTTAAAGGAGCCATTTGACACCCGACAAAGCTAAATTATATCGGTGGCGTTCCCATGTGATTAAATATCCTCACCCCTTACGTACTTTTCTGGCTTATTGATATACATTTATAGCGCAAAACGGATTTCAATATATGTTCCTCTTTACAAACGGACAGACAGTGAAAGCTTCATTAATCAGCTTCATCGTGCCTACCCCTGGCCGGGTTTCATCGCACAAAGTGCACTCTGATGTAAAAGATGTGAGCTGCAGATAGACCCAGCTAAGTTATGTCGGTGTACAAACCAACCACCCCTTTCCTCCTCTCTCCCCACCTTCTTCTTGCCATCGCCACCAACCCTTATTCTCTCTTCTCCTATCACCCTCTGTCCCCACCTCTTCTTTCCCTTCCTCGGTCTTCAGTCATCCAGCTTTATCGCATTCCTGTTCTCCGGGGCGAGTTTCTATTAGTGTTTCATTTATCTTCAAAATAGCCCCAGCGAAATTCAACTTGCCGATCCAAACATATACGTCTTGCACCTACGTTTACAGTACCCTTTCCTGACGTTTCAGATAAGCAGTCCGGGGTTTTGAAATATTGTTGTCTCTATCTTGCTAAGGGCGATTTGGTTCAAAACATATACGACATTTAAGAGAAGACGACTTCAGCAAACAAAATCTATATGAATGTTGAAATCCCTCCGGTCCAGCATTAACTGAAATACAAAGTAGGAATGAATAAGTAAAATTGGCAACTAGATCGAAAATCTAGTTTTCGACGTTTTGTGCACGTCATTTATTTTTAACTTTACAGAAAAGTACGTCAACATGACTGCGTTGTATGGTCAGAATTCACAGACAAGTGCTTAATGCAGATATTTGTAAAAAAAAATATCTAAAATGATCTTGAAAAGTTAATATTACTAACGGCCTTTTGTGAGCTTCCTTGTTCTCGAAAATCTACTATCAAGTCATGAGCATATACTATTCATTTATTACTTTAATATGATCAACTTACATTCCATAAACATGGAAATACTTTTTGGTATATCTTCATTGGGTACATGTTAATTCTGCTTACTATTTTTGTCTTCAAAACTGTTGGGTTTAAACCAAACCATTCATTTTCATTGACATCGTGAAATGATCTTGAAATTTATTCTAGCAATAAATATAAGTTTTATATGTCAAATGTCTCATCTTGTAAGCCAATCCATTGCCAACTTAATTGTTAGCTGCCTGCGCATTGTCTCCAAAAAGCCTGTATTGCATTCAACCATTGCTCTAATTCTGAAGAAATGAAATATATTGCTGATTTTTCTTTCGGAAATCTATAACAACATCGACCGTCAATGCTAGTTACCCCCAAACCATCAAACATTTGATTGTCTTGAGATATCTATTCCACTAGCCTGTTCGGGGTCTGTCTGTCTCATGATAAATTGTTTATTTGGCTACGCTGGGGAATTCGACGAAATGAATAAGAAATAAAATAAATCATAAAAATATGTGCACACTTTCTGAACGCGCAATCTATTAGTTTCAACAGTTCAATTATAGATGTGATCTCACTAAGCATGGATATATCAGCTCGGACCGAGCTGATATATCCATGCTCAGACAAAAAAAAATGTTCAACGATTATCTGTAAACTGATGTCTATATGTGCGTTAAAGACAATGGGGATGTTCTTCATGGTATAAATCTCTGTTTGGTATTTGGCTGCTTATCCTGGTCCTGTCAAGCTCTTTTCCTCGTCATAGAACAATCAACATGTGATTTAAAAAGTATGTGGTTTCCGAAAAGGTTAGATTTGTCAACAGTATGTCTGACATAGAGATACTTCACTTACCATTCTCATGTAAGACATTATGGTCAGCTGTTGCTGGGTTTCATCCTGCAAAAAGGAACAAAGAAAGAGAAGAAATGATAAAAAAAGCCAAGAAGAACTGAAAATCGTTTGATTATCGTGTGCGTTATTATGGTCAATTGCTATTGTATTTCATTTTGATATCGCAAAAGAGAGGGGAAATTGACTCAAAATGCACCCAAGATATTAAATTCCAAATCATATCTCATTCTAGTAATATGAAGCCCCTCAAAAATATTCATCATTTTCCAACTGGGCTAAAATATGATCCAACGGCCATATCGGGGGCAAGCCTGATTATTTTCCCTTCCAATACAAGTTTTTCTATATCCTTCTTCCTGGATTATTCTGATTCAATTCCATCGCTATAATCTTCCCTCCCACCCTTTTCGGAACATATGCCGCCGCCAGCAAGCAATTTCCTTCTCTTACCGCTCAACAAAAAGGTCAAATTTGTCCTCACCTAGATTGAGTGCTCGTTTCTTCTTTCAACGTCTATTTGTAATATTAATCTAATCCCAATCTCATACAGGCTTCTTGTATAAAGGATGATTTGTAAATTATATTTCGCAAAGATAATGCACATTTTTATGCATGTCATAAAGAATAACTAAATATTTAATCATTTTATGATCACTAAACTGTTGTGTTACATGTTCATTGTCAATGCGAGTATTATTTTTAAAAGGTTGACACCCCGTTGTAAAATGAAAACATACAAATTTTCACATTGATTATATCAAATTCGATAAGGCAATTCCTAAATGAAAATAACATCGAAAATACGCTTCCTTGTTGACAACAATATTGAGTTTTAAGAATATTTTCTTGTATACCAATGAAAACAACAATAATTGCAAATTCGTTACTGCAACTCACGACTGTTTTCTTACATCGAAACATATACGCGTATGGGCATTAAGTGCAAAGATAAAAGCCCTATCGTAGATTAGATTTGATGATAACACCAAGGAGAGTGTAATGGAGATATCTCAAGAGAGAGTGATATTAGAATCGCATGAAGTACTCTGGCCGATTTAAAACATTCGTATATCAATTTGCTCTGATTTATCTTGTATGTAGCATCGCTTCATAGTCTTCGCTGTACATGAACTGGAGACCTTGGACACTAATCTACTAAATGCTTCATCCTCTTCTTCCTTCGAGGTTAATCAAAGACTGGCTTATCCTCCTTTATTGAACCACGTTTCCAAATATATGCTTTCCGTGTTAGCATGTTGTTACAACTGCGTCGTACATCGGAACGCGCATGGCAATTCAAGTGGTTGGTGTTCACAGGTTAAGTGCATGTTTGAAACAGGCGGGTATTAATGTACTCTTTGCAATGTCTTTACATGAAATCAATTTGGCTGCTTTGAATCAGAAAGGTGAAATATTTCGGTTGTGGAAATCGCCCTTTATAAACAGTAACCGAACAATTATTGATAAGAATCATAAGACTATCACATTAAGATGTTTTAGTAGACGTATGTCCAACGCTTAACAAATTTGGTAAGCACGTTGGCGTACGTCTAGTACGATATGGGTACGTTTTGGAATTTATACATTTGAACGTCATCGACATATACAGCCAAAATTTTGTTTTGAAAACACTGAATCACTCTTCACATAAGTTAAAAAACCTTTACCTCGTGGCGAGGGTTTCGAAAAAGAAAGCAAAAATTACATTTTTTTGCATGTTCGACTTCTGGCTCATATATCCTGCATAAGCTCAGAATTTCACAAAGGTAACATCCTGTGCCTAACGCGAACATAATAAACTCACATCACCTATAAATTTGTGTATTTAGAAAAAAACCAATAAATTACCTCGACTTATGAGCAACCTACGAAAATGTTTGTGAACGTATGTAGACGACTGCGTAACACCCTTATAACGAATGTAAAACGTATGAGCCATACGTCGGCGTACGCCGAAAAAAATTGTGCATTTAGAATATTCCCAGTTACTCGACGTATGACGACATTCCCGTTAAATATGCGTTCTCGAACGTTGATATGCGACAATTCAATACGCTATGAACTTTGGAAATACGCTGAGCACTCGTTGAAATACTTTAATCAATCATTTAGAATAAGTTAGTAATACTAAACATGCCTTTTGTACGTTAGGCAGGCGTTTTTAACCATGAGTTTAAAAAAAGTTCAACATATGACATTTCAAGCCAATCGTGGTCGTGGCGCGTCGGCTAAAAACGTCTTCATGTGTCAGTCCCAACAAGAAATCAATTTATCTTATAAAGTAATTAACTAGGAATTTAGTACCAATATTTCTTTGAACTTTTAATTTTACAGGGAAAATCCCCTCTAAGACGTTGTGATATGAAAATATGTTTTGCAATTTACTGATAAACTTCCAAATAACTGTGAAGGTCAGGAAGAAACATAATTGTTTGTAAGAGTTCATGAGCAAGTGAGATAAAGGAAGTGAACAAGATTCGTTTATAATGTAGCGATTCACAAAGTAATCTGATTGTCTTACAGGAATTTAATCCAGATATGAACACAGCAAATTGTTTCCTCAGCATTTTGTTAGTTTCATTTTTTTTTTACATTTTGCAAAATTTGTTACCTCAATTCATCAACAACCCATATTTTCAAGTCACTCGTTTTGACATGTCATTTCTTTTAAATGCATTAAATCCTTCGAAAATAGAATTTTGTACAATTTAATATTCAAGATGTTTTGAAGTCAATCCATCATACTCTAATTTATTATTCATGATTCTTAGCAATGTCGTGTATAATAAGAGAAATACTTGATAACACCATCATCCGTGGAATTGTTTGCCTTGAATATATACATCAATAATTTCAATAGTCTTTACATGATATGTTGACTTGAATTTCACAAAACACACATTTGAATACCGGGAGGATGGAGTTCGACCAGAACATGTTGGTACATTAAAATCCCATCGGCGCCCCTAAAAATATATTAAAACATAGGTCGTTAGCTCGAATTTGACGCCTCTCCCCTGAGCAATTTAGGCGCCCATGGAGTAGAGGACAATCAAAATAAGGTCATTAGCTCAAATAATATGGCGCCCTGTAATAATTTTGCACCCTTTTTACTTAGACGCTTCCATTCCTTAACTCTAACCGAGTATAACATGTTTATCAACGAGAAGAAATGTACATTTCTTAATATGCAAGATATGTGATTTCTAATAACATTTATGGTGTTTTTTTTTTAATTTATTCATGTTCTATTTTCCAATTGCCAAACATGCAATAATTTTCTTCCCTTTCTATGCTACCAATCCCATTGAGGGCCACTGTAATTTTTATGTTCCCCTCGGCCACTACATGTTTGAAGATGACTGTACGAGTGAGTCGAATTATGAGACGATGGGTCTATTTACAGTCAGTTAAGCACGATCAATATGTACAGACATGATGAAAATATGATTTAAGTCAAGTCAAATAGACATAAAAAAAATCATTAGTAATCTGCATTACATTATCATATCCGTGTTTAAAGAAGTGTACAGATGCCTTTGTGAAGTTTGCTATGGTTAATCATCTAAGATCCTGGTCAGTCGGGAGTGGCTATTTCTTTGATAGCTTGACGTACATAACATGCCCAAAGAGTGCCTAATCTCATACATTTTGTTGAATCACAGGCAAAACCATGAAAACAAGAAAAAAAATTTAAAAAAACACAAAAAAGTTCTTTGCGAGATATGATAGAAAACTAGAAAGAAAGAAGAACATTTGGTTATGAAAGAATGGGAGGCATAAGGCATGAGGTCTCCCCGGCCTGCTCCAAGAAACATGTGATATTTGCCTATTTTTTTTGCCTGATTTTGTCTTGCCTTACCAATTATATATTTCACGTTATTTAGGTAGGGTCGATATTCCAATTGTAATCAGAACAAAATGTTGGCTGTACATGTCAATGACGTTCAAATGAATAAATTCCAAATTCCAAATTCCAATCAGAACAAAATGTTGGCTGTACATGTCAATGACGTTCAAATTAATAAATTCCAAATTCCAAACCTGAACTACTCATGATACGAGCTTAAATATGGGAATATATGATAATTTCGTCTTTTGATTTGACATTCTGCAATTATCTGTGGGTCAATATACTAAGTGAGAACAAATAAATTAGCCAATCAAAATGCAAATGGTAACCTGAAAGTTATGAAGATATTATAAATCTATGGATAGCCAATTAAGGGTTATATATATATATCTATTTATAAGCTTTCGAATATGTTGTTTCATCCGCAGTGTATTGTATTCAACTAAACTGATGCATTTCATCAAATATTAACAATTACTGTCAATAAGGATTTTAATATTTTCTAAATGGTTTAAAAATAAAATCTTGAGTCTAGAATTTAAAATATTAACAAAAATATATTTATTTATTGGAAATCTACACCGGACTCATTGTCATATCTTTTTTCGCTATCATTTGTTATTGTTATTGTGGCTGGCTTCAGAATTATAATTAGTATTGTTATCAATATTTTCATTGTTATTAGTATTAAGAGTAGAAGAAAAAGATGATGACGACGA
Organism: Temnopleurus reevesii; assembly: GCA_036244855.1. Classification (NCBI taxonomy): domain Eukaryota; kingdom Metazoa; phylum Echinodermata; class Echinoidea; order Temnopleuroida; family Temnopleuridae; genus Temnopleurus; species Temnopleurus reevesii. The sequence continues at coordinate 160,529 of BQKZ01000362.1, forward strand.
TGATTTTCGCAGCGTTACTTAGTTTACCTTTTAAAACTGATAAAAAGTGAATCAGTGGTTGATACTTACGAATTTGATAATGGCCGATGGTAGGAATCTGAATGAAACCCAAACAGGTCTGAATGCATCTTTGACCGGTCTCGCAGCCTTGTGTCCATACTCTCGCATTAATTTATTCACCAAGTCTTTCTCACCACTCCCTTCAGCACTGTACACTGTAGAACAATAGAGAATAAAATAAACGATTGTAAACGTAACTTGAAAACAAAACGGTGTACTCTTTTTCATAACCATTTCGTATTCACTGACCATCTGCAGGTGGCGGGAAATATCCAAAATTATTAGGGATGCTGGTCATTAATGAAAGCATTATCATGGTTTAATTCACAAGAGAGAAATAAATTCCACTACTTATGCTATCGTTATTATAAGTGTTTAGTATAAATTTGGAAGAAAAATAAATTAAATATCACTGCTCAATACACGACTTTTAGTCTACGTCGTCTCATGGTGAGATGCTTGAAAATTGAAACTTTATTAAGTATCAAATATACCTCGTGAAACGACAGTTACATCGTAAATCAGTATTTTCCGAATATGGTCGTAAAGTCGTACGACTTAAAGTCGTGTGGTGTACGGTAGCTTTAAGTGACCTACTTTTCATGTCACACCCGTTATACATACTCAATTTGTGGCAAACGGTCAAAATGGACCTAAAGTTACAATACTTTAATCCTATTTATGTTCAGGACAATATTTTTAGTCAGTATTATACGTAGACAATATATATATATATATAAAGAAGACTTTCCCTATTTGCTTCTCAAAATAAAAGCCTTTGGCTCGAGGTCTTAAACATTTTCTTACTTCAGCAAATACAAGGCAAATGCAATGCAATGAATACAAGGGTAATCCTGACTTATGGTCTGTCCATTGGAAATAGAGCTTAATGGCTGCATGGAATCAGCCTTTCCTGTCATGTCTTGTTTGTCTACGATTACATCATCACCCGATCTAAAGTGCCCTATCTCATTCGAGATCGAATCAGAGATTGCACCATCAAATGTAAAAGAGATTTAAAACGTAGATTGAACACTTTTTCCGCGTGATATATAAATCCCGTATAGATGCGTTTTGTATCGGTTTTTCTCACTTTCTTGCTTCCGTGTTTCTAGACTTTTAATACTCTGCAAAAATGACATATACGATTCTATCACACGTTTAGTGGTGTAGGATTTCGTAATGGAATCCCAGCACACTTCCGTTTTATAAACTCGTTGTGGTAATATTAGTCAATATGACAACGGTTTATGTAATTAATCATTGCGATAATTAAAACATCATCACTAAAATGTATAAAACTAAACAAAAGAAATATATTGCAATAATGTTGGCTCAAATAAAAGAGGTCAGCCGTCGTGGGAAAATAAACTCGACATGCCACTTCTCTGCATGTAGCGCTCACAAGCACGCTAAGGAAACGCATGTTATTTGTAATGTTAAAAAAAAAACCTTCTGTCTAAATCTGTAAATGTTGAGAAAATAAGACAAATTTATTTCTGGCGTCAACCAGCAGACCTTTAGCCAAATTGTCAACATTAATAGGGAACACATTCCAAGGCTAGTGATCTTTACAGCACAGAATTGCTAGATTATCAACCCTGGCCGTTTTTACTGATATAAAACCCATGGCAAATCACGAGTTTAGAGGAAAACAAAAATCAGCCACCGTCCCTAGCTCTCATCAGTCACAGAAGTATTTTGTGGCGGGAGATTTCCATTAATTTCACCCAATCAGTGAGCTGTCCTCGCGAAGTGCAATCGTCGAGATTGAACCCAGTTTGATTCACATAGAGAAAGACATTACAAAGGCTCATCTATGCATTCCAGTTGTCACAGATCCGTACTCTTTTGATAACAATCATTGATTATTATTGAAAATTCATATTAACATCTAATTTAATTCCTTTCCAAAATTAGACCTAAAATATCTATTATATGATTGAGCAGAGAAATGATATCAAATTATCCATTACTGATACATTTGTTAGAGAACAGAAGTAAACAAAGCCAAGATAATGACTCCTTAGGGGGGGGGGGGGTTGTTAAAGCTTTCTCAAGAAAATGCATCTGTTTATTCAAAATGCTTTGTTTTAGCTGAAATGTGGATTTCAATGAATTGCAGTTTCAAAATTATCATGAAAAGGTCAACTAATACTGGATAACATCTGTCACCACTAGTTAAAGTCTATTCAAATGATGATGATGTTCTGCTTGACTATGTTAGTTGCAATTGGATAAAAACGAGCAAAATACAATTAACATCATATTTCCTATTGTTTTATGAACTGAAATAAATCGATTAATCAAACGTTATGCTTATTCTTACTCCCTATCTACAATGTAATTTCTCATTTTATATGACTATCAAAATTATCCCGATTGACGATTGAGGAAGAATGCAATGAACTATCTACCGTAGATATGAAACTCTTATTTTTTTAAGACCGGGCATATTTTTTAGATTACTGTTGTAAGCTAATATTTCAAAAGCCCATGCGTGGGGAAAAACATAAAATGCATTAGTAATTAATCAAACACTGTAATACCTGCGTATATCCCGATGAACAATATTTTGTTTCTTTGCGTGTAACATGGGTTTAATCAATATGTGACAGTGACAGAACGACAAACATATCAAACAGGAATCTTCGATTTGCACTTTTACCTTCATTGTTGTATTTGTTTTAAATGATAGTCAAGCACGCATATACGATTCATAAATCAATGTGCCATAATGGAATAAACACACGATCAGGTCTTCTTTGTTGACTTAAGTGCAATCAGCCAAGCTAACCGATGTCTGCTATGTGAGGCGGATAAGGTGTTCCATACCTGTACATGGATACCCCTTCGTGAGAAGGATGACGGTAGGTGGGATTAAAGGACTACCGAATGGCTTGCATTCTTCCTTTTACTTTGCTTACCGTGTTAGCTTTTAGCGTTCCTTCTGTCAACGTGTCATTCTTCCTTTCCTCATCTTTTTCTTATTCTTCTTCCACTCCCCTACCGAAGTCATATGAAAAGACGATGCCGTACCTTTGTGATCCCTCTCCCCCTCTCCCCCCCCCCCTCTCTCTCTCCCTCTCTCTCTCTCTCTCTCTCTTTCTTTCTCTCTTTCTCTCTCTCTCTCTTTCTCTCTTTCTCTCTCTAAATCAATTGGTCTCACTATGTCTCCATTCTGCGGTGTACATAGAACACTTCATGTTGCAGAAATGTGCAAATTATGTCCTGGATGTGGCCTGATTATATAAATCGAAAATGTTTAGTTGAAACCAAAATTAAATCAACCATAAAAGATTCGATTATGATTTCTTACGGGGTATATTGATTTGCTTTAGGCATGGTGCATTTCTTTCGTTTAAATCTAGATATCGAAATTCTTAATGCTGTGTGGTATACACTTAATGTTGTTGTTTCTTTGGCTGATTCGCATTGTTTTCGCTGTGTCTTTTTATTCTACTTCTAATTCGTTCATACAAAAACATGTTGGGACGTTATCTCGATATATCCCTCCCGTCTTGCATTCCCTGGTTTGATTGATTTATTTTGTTTTGTATAGTTATTTGTTTGTTTGTTTGTTTGTTTCTAATTTTTATCTTTTATGTGCCGTTCTATATAAGGCCGATATTTCCGTTTGTCGGTCCTGTAGTAAATTCCACTCCGTTCCATCTCTCTCATCTCTCTCTCTCTCTCTCTCCCCCCTCTCTCTCTCTCTCTCCCTCTCTCTTTCTTTTTTTCTCTTTTCCTCTCTCTCTCCCTCTCCTTGTGTATACATGTGCCTTTCCCCCTTTGATATCTTTACCCCACTGTCGTCCTCCTTCTCCCCCCTCTTCCTTTGCCACTGTCTATCCTCTCCCCTCGATTCCCCGATTAGATCTTAGATGCGGAAATTGAGAAGAACTGTGTCGGAATCTTCAGACGAGGCGAGATAAAAAGATAGAATCTTCGGGGTACATGGCTGGATGTTTGGCGGTAAGAAGTAGGCAGGTGGGTTTGGAATGGGATGGTCAGCCAGCCCGAGCTACGTCATTAGTCTCGCAGGAAAATGTAAACAAGGATGAGGTAATTGTTTAAAAATGAAAACGGCTCTGTGAATTATTCAATGGTTGGTACTTGGAAACGGTTATGTAATGATATATGGCATGAAATTTATCAAGGGGTTGTCGTTATTCTTTATAATCTATTAATGCAACTGTGCGAGAGGAACAATACGTGAAAGTACATGAACTATGAATGCTTTAGGTTTTTAGCGTTATTTTTTTTTTTTTAGAATTGAGATCCCTTTCTTTAAGATATTCTCCATCTCATTCAATCGTGTGCACAGCATACCCCAAGCACACATGTCGAAGCATGTTGAATTGACTTACCTTCTCCTACTCTCAATACCATTTAAACATTCCTGATTTTCTCCATCCTAAAAAAAGATCAGTCTAAATCGAGTGTTAGGTCAAATCAATCAGTGCAGTCTATAATCATTTTGCAGACAACACATTCAATTAGTCGCCAGACAAAATCGTCTAAGCTAAGTAAAATGATATTGATTAAGTGTTTCTGCATGGATATGCTATTTATGAGTAAAGTGATGGCTCCAAATGGCTACAGCGTCGTGTCAAGAATTGATTTAGATGGGAATGAAAATACATCAGCTGACTTTACACTTCAGTCTTTTCAACAAATAACAAAGGAAAAGGGGAAAGAAATGAAACAGAAACTGATAATTGAGATTCAAATCACTGATGCAGCTGGCGTCATGCTCGACAGAAGTGATTTGTTCTAATGCATCATTGCTGGATTATAGATTGATATTTTTTCTAATGATTTACACTGAATTAATACTTTCTTAATGCTATATCATGAAATACATCTCAAAATTGAAAAAAAAAGTAGCAAGGTTTTGTTTTATTGTCCAAAATCGTCGGAAATGTATCGCGAAAATTGAAACGAAATAGATTATTTTCCGATAAATAAATATATACCAATACAACACTCTGATCATCACTAAGAATAGAAACACACACAAGATTTAAAAAACAGAACAAATGAATGTGTAAGTCCAAATCTATTTCATTTGACTCATTCGGATCGAGATCGAGATATAAGAAACATTGCCACTTTTGTTGAAAGGTTTGAGACCGATTTTTATAATTTATGATAATAATGATATAAATGATAATAACACTTCTAATGAAACTGATAACAATATTGTACGTAGCCTTAAATATGTTATTGAATTACTTGGGACAACATTATACAGTCATGTATATAAAGTACAAGTTGCTTTGGGGATGTGTTAATTTGAAACTATAAGTGTTAGTCAGGATCTTAGAATAAAATTTCACTTTACGTAAAAAAAAAAAAGGCCAATTTTAGGAAATTACCTCTAAAATGATTAAAATATTTTTATGAAAATATAATATACAACATCAACGAACCTTGTCATGATGGAAACATAACTCGCTTAGTGTGATTTACGAAATGCATACAAATGAACATTCATTGAACACGATTAAAAAGAAGGTTAACCCATTTATTACTAAATTATGTAATGCCCAGGGACTACCCGGTTTCAATACTCAAAGGATTAATAACCAGAAGCATTTACAACAATAATCTTTGGGATGTCTATGATCAAAATACACGATAGGAATAAAGAAAAGGGCGGGTCATTCTGCATTTGGCATTAGTCAATGTTATTGACTGCTTAAACCATCATGACGTGCACAACCAATAATCCCAACCTAAGAACACACCGGCAGACCAATATCGCAGTGGAAACCAGTAATCAAAGTTCAAAAATGTGACCCTATTGTACTTTGGAAAGATACTTTGCATTATAAGCTCATTTTCTAGCAATATATCAATTACCTTTATAATCATAGGCAGTATTGCATTTTGGAGTTTAAATGTACACTAGATTTATAAGATTTTGTCAAAACGCCTCACATTACCTTGTAAACATCATTGTTTCAGTGTAATTTGGTAGCTTGCCTTTGAAAATAAGCACATAAGTTGAGTGGATTGATAAGTTGAATAGCTGGATCAAATAAAAATCGTCAATATTTCATAAGGTTTAAGCACTTACGCATTCTAAAACTAAAACAGCACCACATTACCAATAGCAACAAATGTGTGCAATTAATCGCATTATCACATAGGCCCGTTCGATTTTAAAATCAATATAAATGAACGGTCCAATTTCTGTCCACTTAATTTCATTTTTCTCCAGTAGCCACGTAACGATTACACAAGAGATCTATAACTCTAAATATTTCTACGATAAATTAGGTGGAACGTCATTTCAATGCTAAATTATATTGATATTGAAATTATTTTTTATAAACAAGTTTGTAAACGTTCTAAAGCACTTGAAGGTTTGTTAAGTAAACTTTAATGCAACATATTTACATTGCTAAAATCATTTCCGGTTTAAATTCCTAAAGTTTTTCTATACCTTTAAACGATTTGATCATCAAGTGTCGATGCATGGGCAATCTATATGGAATATAATTTCCCAATCCTCTTCTCAGAAATAATTGTTTGGAACACGCTTGACTAACGACTTTCCAAGGCAATAATTGTGTCCCTTCTAACTCTCTGCGCATAAGGACGTTAAAATATTATATATTTGTTACTGGTCATTTATAATAAGAATATCGCCATTTATATAGCGCTCTTACTCTCTTGGGACCAAGCCTATTGTCGTAACTAACAAAGACTATGAAGACCAATGTCATATTGTTAAATACAAGTGAATGCTTTAAAGCAAATACAAAATGTTGCTCTGATTATAGCATTGACTAGCTTAACGTGTTGTTTTTCGTGTTTTTTTTTTAGTTTTGTTTATGCGAGTTTTGGACTAATCCCCAAATTATGACGTTCGGATGGTTTGGGTCATGTTCATCACGAATGCTTTGGTAAACGTTAACGACAAATAGTCTCTATAAGGATAGATTGAAGTGTCTTTTATGCAAATCTTACTGCCCTAGAAATAGCTACACCGCTATCTCATGGACACTTCTACTTCTTCTTCTATACTCATTAAACGCCTGTTCAGCATCTTGGGGAGCACTTTTATCAGGTGGTGCTTTGATAACGAAATGTGTTTTTGACTTTTAACCACTTCCCGAGGATGAATCAAAATAATGGCAGTGGATCATCTCGGATATTGCTCGAATTTAAGAAGTTTAGTCATATTGATTATAGAAAACACATTTTCATTAATTTTTAATATGTTCTGTTATGTGATAAAACTTTGATTTATCAAAAACATTATTCTCTTGGAGAATAATGATTACTTAAAAGCACATACATACTTTCACATTCGCTACAAAGTTTCAATACAATAGCAAACTGCTCGAAGGGATGTAATTTGTAACGATAAAAAACGTTTCACTTACCTGTTTTAAATACTAAGAACATCATCAAGAGAAAAGCGAGACACACCGGTTTACACATCCTGTCCGCCATCATCTGCTCAAGATATGAAACTCTTTCCTCTCCAAACTTCCTCCCAACCAAGGTTTTAGAAGAGAAAATGAAAGAAATTTAACAAAATGATAGAGAAGAAAAGGAAAATTTGCGTATTTTGTGAAACAAAAGGGGCCTTGAATATCAGTAACCAGATTCTCGTATTCCGACAGTAAACGCAACTTTACATGAGGAATATTATTCCGAATATCCGAAATTAAAAATCTCAGTTGTTTGCGGTAGTGTACCAATAGGAGGCAATAGTGAATCTGGCTCATCTAGCAACTCTGTGGTACTGCCCCGCGGTGTATGAGGAGTGCAAGCAACTACACAGCCCTTGCTAGTCTTTACTCAGTCGCACTAATACAAGGAATATTAATTATGATGAAGCAAATCGCACTTTCAGTTCAGGAGTGTATAGGTTGTGATTATTTGAAATTATAATCGCCTATGTGCATATTCGAGTCTTGATGATTGCTAGTTTATCTTAAATGATAAGTATGTTTTTACATTTAATTAAATCTGTTAGTTGTTACATTTTGTGTTTGCAACACGAT
>BQKZ01000363.1:0-19819 GCA_036244855.1 Temnopleurus reevesii
AAAAATTAAGGTTTTGATGTTAAATCTTATATATATTGACACAGTCCAACCCGATGCAAATGCGGGAGGGCTGATTTGTAAAACTTCAACTTCAGCGTTCAGCTCGAATATGCAGAATAAAGCCACGACATAATCGCAGGAATATTTTGTTGTCTAGTTTTGTCAGCCGTAAATAATATAGTATAGAAGTGGTAAAATCAGTAAAGGTAGTAATAGTAGTAGTCGTAGTAATATAGTATAGAAATATACAATGACTCTCGAGGTTCTGGTTAAAACTATTCGCACGAATGAGCAATCAGATATACTCCCAAGGGCCATCGGCCCGAGGGAGGATGATACTATCTGACTCTCATGAGTGCGAATAGTTTTAGCCAGTACCGAGAATCAAGTCATTGTATATTACTTTTATATCCCTTCTTACAACAACAACATTAACAATAAAGTGGTAATCTTACCTTGTCTTAATGATAATTATATAATCTGATAAATTGTTTTTCTAGTCTCTGGCTCGTCTTCTCGTTGAGCACATCATGCGAACGAAGCCCGCCAGAAGTTTCCCGTGCCGTGTAGCTGGGAAGCAGTGTCTCTCTCGCGCGCGGGTGGGCAGCTCTCTTTTGACGCATGCGCATGACAAAAGTACTATTCCATGGTACTATTCCATGGTACTATTCCATGGCAAACGGCTTTCTTAGCAAATCTATTCATTTTTCTCGTCTGTACACTGTCAATGCAACGATCTTAGTGTACGGGATATAAATAGTAATAGTATTGTACTAGTTGGAATAGTAGAAGGGTTGGTAGCAGAATTAGTAATCGGAAGTCTTAAAATTAGTAATAGTAGTAGTAGTAGTAGTAGTAGAAGTAGTAGTAGTGGTAGTAGAAGTAATAAAGTAGTAGTAGTAGTAGTAGTACAGTAGTAGTAGTAGAAGTAGTAGTATTAGTAGTAGTAGCAGCAGCAGTAGTAGTAGTAGAAGTAGTAGTAGTAGTAGTAGTAGCAGCAGCAGCAGCAGCAGCAGCAGCAGTAGTAGTAGTAATAGTAGATTTCAATTACTGATAGGGCTACCCTGTTGAAAAAAAACCTAATAAATGAATTTTAAAAAATAGTAGGAGTATTATAAGTAGTAGTAGCAGCAGCAGGAGCAGCAGTAGTACGTAGTAGTAGTAGTAGTAGTAGTAGTAGTAGAAGAGAATCATACACCCAACATTGCTAGTACTTACTATCTTGGCATCAGCACCCAATTGTATGAACTGTTCCTCGACGCCACTTAAGATTTGGTCTTATCATTTCATGCACTCAATGATGGCCCGCGTCATTGTATTAGCACCTGAGAAAGGGTCACTATTCGTTCGTAGAGTCGTGCGTACTTTTAAGAACAGCATGAAACAGGTCCCATGTGTATTCTGGCTTTGAGATTTGCCGCGTAGTGTCTTTCCATACCAGCTGATACAGCGCTTGTGATCAACTTCCCTTGTTTTTAAGATGGAACGCACAAGTTTGCGTTTTATCTGACATGTCTCAGTTGATCCTTAGGTGGTTCATATACCATATGCCCCCCCCCCCACAAAAAAAGTGACAACGGGCTTTCAGGATTAATAACTTTTGAAAATGAATATGAAAATAGATGCGGTTTGGCATGTCGAATATATAACTATTCATCTGTATTTGGTAACAAATTTTATGAGATTTGCTTGAGTGGTTACAAAGAAATGAAGCTTTTTGTATCGGATGTCATAATTCCGTTCTGCACAAAAACAAAAACAGTAACATTCATTTTGACCAGTGAAACATTGGAAGTGGAGTGCTTTACACGTCTCCGTCCTCACAAACTTGTGCAGAACGGAATTATGACATCCGCTACAAAAAGCTTCATTTATTTGTAACCAATGAGGCAAATCTCCTGAATTTTTCGCCAGATATAGGTGAATAGGTATGTGTTTGACATGCCAAACTGCATTCATTTTCATATTCATTTCCAAAAGTTATTAATCCTGAAAGCCCCGTTGTCATTTTTTGGGACACTATGTATTAATAGTAAAGGGATAAGCAGATATAGTGCATTCGAGATTGAGACTGCTACTTTACTACAGCAGGTGCAAAGGTACTCTCCTAGGATGCTGCAGTAGAGTTGTTTTATAGTGTATTATTCGTAGAAACAAGTAGCACCTGATAGCAGTAGTAATACTAGTATGTAGGGCCGGTATAGGGGAAGTTGTAATAGTAGCGGTGGTGGTGGTAGTAGTAGTAGTAGTAGAAGTAGTAGTAATATTAATTAGTAGTGTAGTAATTGAGTAATAGCATTAGTAGCGGTAGTAGTAGTAGCAGCAGCAGTAGTAGTAGTAGTAGCAGTAGTAATAGTAGTTGTAGTAGTAGCAGTAGTAGTAGTAGGATGAGGAGGAGGAGTAGTAGGAGTAGCTGTAGTAGTAGTAGCATTAGTGCTGGTGTGGTGGTATTACTATTATTGTTGTTATTACTGTTATTATTATCATTATCATCATTATTTGTAGGAGTAGTAGTAGAAGTAGGAGGAGAAGTAGTAGTAGTAGTAGTAGTAGTAGTAGTAGTAGTGGAAGTATTGGTTGTAGTAATAATAGTAGACGAGGTAGTATTAGCATTAGTTAGCAGTAGTAGTAGTAGTAGTAGTAGTAGCAACAGTAGTAGAAGTACGTAGTAGTGTAATTGGTCGTTGTATAATTGTAGATTGATTACTCTATTGTATATTGTGTTACAAATAGTAATTCAATTATATATGGAGATTCAATAGTTTTAATCAAGATGTACTTGGATTTTGGATTTATAACAGATCGAAGCCTTCAGTCTAGATGGAAATCGGAATGTTTCTATACTTTAAACACACACATTTTTTTAATTTTTTTTTTTTTTTTACAGTTTTTATTATTTTTGTATTACATTATCTTGAACAAAATCTACCTGATACAATATGAAACACATGGTAAAAAAAACATTAGCATTATCATCAAAATCGTACCCTGTTTTTTTCTCATTTTCCATAAATGAGAGATATCTCATTTATGAGAGATAAATAAATCTTTGCATGAGAGAAACATGGCGACAAGCAGAAAAAAATCAAATCGCATTTTTAGAATGGATATGGCTTTGACATTTCCCCCACCTCCGGGATAGGCAGAAGGGGGGGGGGGGGGGGTCGCAAAATGTCTTGCTTTAAGAATTTATTCCTTTGAATTAAGGATATGTGCCGATAGATTTGCATATACCATTAGTAGTCACTGATCGTATCTCATGCTTGAAGACGTGGGATTCGCAAATATGAGAACCTGTCTTCATTAATGATGAGAATATATAACACGATCACTTTCTCTTCTTTACACAAATTTCCATAAACTTTCTTTTCTTAGTCCCCACTGTGGGATGGCAGATTGGGGAAATCAGTTCTAGATATGACCATCACACGGAAAATCAATACAACTGAGTTCCAAAGTAGCATGGATCATGTCATCATGCATAGTTTGAACAGATTAAAATTGCGGATGATGCGATGCGATGCATACATGTTGAAGTGCGGGTACACTGGTAGCTCTGCACAGTGGGAGTGTCGACAGGGCCGCTATAGACAATACCTCATATTCCGAGCTACAATGAAATGTTACAACCTTGTTCCGAGAGGGATCTGGCAGTGATGAATATTGTAATATTAGTTATTACCATTATGACTGTAATATATGAACTATGAAGGGAATTGAAAAAATAAATTGATCTGATTTAATTTGAATGACGTGGATCTAATTGCAGGCGTTGGACGTTTGGGAAATGGTTCTCTTCGAGCAACACAGCAAAAAAGCAATCATCATTCTTGTACATTTACAATGTGATCAATTTATTGAGTCCATTGAGTCGTAAAGCATGTTGTCTTAGATTCCGTTTAGATATACTGCGTTAAATCCACTTTAACAGAAACCCGGGGAGTGTTTCATCAATATTTGTTGCAGAGACAATTATTCAGCGCTGACAAATTCCTTGATTGTAATTGGATGATAAGCACTATCGCTGACAGTTGCTATGGGAACTGTCGGAAAATGACTCCTTGTGGCTGCGATAAATCTTGATGAAACAACCCCCTGGCACCAACAAACAAACCAGTTCACGCGGTAGCTTACTCGCAAAGCGGTCTTAGGTTGTAAATTTCACTCTGATTATGTCAAGCATTCCGCTGTGCTATGCCCGCGATATGCAGAGACAATACAATTAGAAAGAAATTTTCACATTGATATGCAAGCGGGAAAATTAGCAGGATGTATTCCAACCAATCCGTTTGTCCACCGTACAGAGCCAGTTCGTGTGAAGTCTACTTGAAGTGGAATTGAAATCCATTTCGCGGGTCTCTAATCTGAACGGAGACACAACTGGCCTTCTAAACCGGCTTTCAAAACTAGTTTAGTGGAACCACTTTGAAAACTTTGTTTGAACGGGATCCTCAGTCGAAGACATGGAGCTGGAAGTTGGTGGTCTGATTCTTGGATATATCCGTGTATAACGCTTCTTGAATCCTAGAACTCTCATCCAAGAATACCCGGGAATAAGCTATAAGATAGAAAGCATTGCTTCATTGTAACAAACACACATATAATTTAGTAAAGGAGTATCAAGAAATAAACCGAAATGTCTCCATAGATAAAGTAATAATACCTGTTCATTGTAGCCAATGTGGAAACGTGTGTTTAGTGTGAGTGAAATTTGATAGATGCCTCGTAAATGATGAAATACAAAAAAAAAAAAAAGACGATTTGTGTGATAGCTCCAAAGAACACTCAAAATAAAATGATATCAGTGATTTGGTTATCTACCCAAGGTTTATAAATCGCATCATCATCCCAAATTAAAGCTGTTACGAAATGAAATTTCACTCCATCATTCAATTCAACCTCTATCTTTTTAATTATCATCTTACCAATAGAAAATCCTATATCCCAGTGATTTCAAAGAAAAGATGACAAACATAAACTTACTTGAAACGCCAAACAGTAATCGAACATAGAATTCCTTGAAAAATTCCACAAACGATACAAAAGTGTAGTTTGAATTAAAAAAAAAAATCACATCATTTGGATTTTTTCTCCAAAAAATGCGAATCATTTTGAATAATAAAAAATATCATTTTGCATTGGTCAGTGAGTTTACTGCGAGACATTTGAAACAATGATTTCGATTTCGATTTCGATTTCGTTGGACGGAGTCTAGCTGACAGTAGAACATGAGTGCCCAACTGACGTGCAGATTAAATGACGTCATTTATTGCGCACATGCACCAGTTGTGTGTGCTCGTCGTCTGCGGTTCACAGGCCTGCATCTACCAAAATCGAAAACACGCTACGATATGATCATACTTACCGCGACATGAGATATTCCATATCCCTAAAAAAAAATTCGAGATGGAAACGTGCACATGCCCCGATGAACGTGCAGTACAACATGGACATGTCCGGTAGTCCAAACAAGATCAGGCAAACATCCTTATTCCCATGGTAACATAAGAGTACCGAAGTGATGACGTTACTGTCTCTTGCTCGAGCTAAGAGATGGTTCTAAACAAAGGGCGAATGTGCGAGGCCACAATGCAAGCAGTGCGGGCCGGTGCCGGGGCTGCCAGTGTTAGAAACTGCTGTGATCACTGAGAACCCGAATGCATGGAATTGTTTAGAGCCATCTCCTCGTGGTGGTGAATTTTTATGACGTAACACTTCGGTACTCTTTGCCATTTAATTCATGCATCATGCATCTATCAAATCTGTTCATGATTCAGGTGTTAGTGTTTTGCATATGACATGCAAACTATTGCAATAGTTGCTATTGTAAACTTTGCTGTACAAAACTACTGGGTATCCCAAATAAGATTAATTTTTGTTGCATTCACGACCCGTTTCCCTCTAAAATGCAGAAGAAGACTTAACGGTAATCATTTTATGTCGATCTTATCTTTGAAGAATATCACTAAGTGTCAAATCACTAAACAGCCAGTCCATGCGCGTGCCATAACCATGCCTGTCCAAAATGCTCCACTTATTCACTGTCCTATTGCACAGAGAGTTGGTCCACAGCACTTTGAGAAGAAGGAGCAAAGGATTAGGACAAAGTGAAAAACTTTTATTGTATCCTTACACAAGAGATAGATGAAAACAAGAGAATAGTAGTTCCCTTTTATTCTGTAGAGAAATGTTTAACAGGTTTATGAGGTACGCCTGACTCCGCACAAGAAGGAACACCCTCGTGCCAACTCGGTCAGTGGCATATTTTGGTTTCTGAATGCCGTGCGCAGAGTCGTGGGTATCTCCATTCAAGGTTGTTTCATAAAGCTTTTTGTAGATCTACACACCACTCTACTGACGACTACTGACCCTTTCTCAGGTGCGAATCAGCAACAGGGGTTATCATTGAGTAAAGTATTCGGATCCATCAGTCGTTCGTAGAATCGTGGGTATATTTAAGAACAGCTTTATGAAACACAAACCAGGGGCCTGTAACATAAAAGATGCAATTAAACTTACGATAAATATTTATCGTAAGTATATAGCAAAACATGTACCATAGAGATACGATTAATTGCAAAATTTATCGTATCTCTTTTATGTTACAGGCCCCAGGTGTCGCATCTGTTCAGTGAATGAACTCTATTTTCTTTTCTCATCATGAAACTATTGTGAAGGCTTGAATGAAGTTGTTTATTTTTCCAAGTCCTTTGCTCCTTCTGCTCACATTGCATTTACGTATGTATCAACAGGCATTTTTCTCTGAGTGACGCAAGGACAGACATCGCACCCTCACCAAAAGAAAGAATTATACGCCCATCCGGAGGGGCTTTCACAAAGCTTGTCATAACGGCAAATGTTGCAAGAGCTAACAAATCCTATGAAATCCTTGATTTTGATCAGATGAAAAACGTTGCCCCCTGGCTGTTGCTATATGGTACATATCAGGAAATGAGTATATACTCAAGAAATTCCTTCCGGTTGGACAGTGTCAATTTTTAAGAAACCACGAACCAACCCGCAAGGGTTATGTTTCCCAGTATTGTAAACTTTTGCCCAACCTTTATAAGAGTGCAAAGTTCTGCTCGCGAGCAGAACGATGTTATCATATTAGTGAGGGTGGCACAATATTTTGACCAATAGCTGAGTTGTGTGGAAAGTACATGTATGTGTTCCAGTGCTTGGTAAACTTTTGTCCAATAAGAGTGTAAATTTCCGTCGGTGAAACACTTATGAAGAGCATTTGGACTCTATCCTTTGGTGTGATGTGTGAAATAAGAAATACAAGTAGATCACTTTGTTCATATTTCTTCAATTATCTATCAATTAGGTGGATTCAACTCTCTGTGCAACAGGTCAAACTCAAGGAATTTTCATCAAAAACAAAATCCTCGACCCTATTCCTCAAAGCTCCATTGTAAATACCTTTAAATATGTTTGGAATATGAACATATTGCAGTTTCCTCTCCAGAAACCCTTCTTTTTTAAATAAAAAGGGAAAGTCATATAAAGTGTGTGGGAGATTAATATCACATTTTAGTTTTGATGAAAGTTCCTTGTTTATTCCTCAACCAATTAAGAAAATCTGTTGAACACTAATACCGGTCAAAATGTGGAAATTCAATCGCTATCGTCCGTTTACTTTTAGTCAACCGTCAAATAAACAAACAAAAACAGATGAAACGCGGCAATAAAATGAACATCGGCATTCAAAATGGCGGTGTATTTTCGTCAGTAAACAATGGTATTCATTTTGCAGATTTGAAGGAATATCATTTTCTGTGGATATTACTAAGCCACGGGAGGATATATGGTAAAAATCTATCACCTTAATTCCTGCCGCTGTGGATAGAAAGGGCATCTTTTGGAAATTGTTCAACAAAGTTTCTTTCCTGAGTCGCATACTATTTGGCAACATACCTTTCTCTTCATTTAGGTCAAATGCTCTTTCGTTAACCCCTTTAATGCGCATGCCCAGTCTCCTACGTTTGGTACGCCGCCGTTTGTGTGAATGAAATGAGATCGTCTGATGCATTATGGGAATGATACAAAATGATGCAATCGTGGTAAATACTATAATGGTTGCTATGTTAATTTCGTCACTACAATGTCGGAAAGAATACGGTGCTCGAGTGTAGCGGCCGGTAAGAATAAGGGGGCCCAACATTTTAGTTGGAAAGGTTGCAAAAATACCAAGGGGGACGCCCAATTTGAACTGGTCATTTTTTTAGCTTGTTAGCTCATTGGGGCACCAAGTTGTCGGGAGAAGGGGGCGCAGATCTTTATCTGATTATTGTCCTTGATCAAGGTCGTGTGTTTCTTCTCTTTTTTTTTCAATTTCAGTGTAACGAAGGCACAGTATTCTTTCCGTCAGAATGGTTTAAGACGCATAAAACAAAATTGTTGAACTAACCATGACAAAAAATAATAATTAAACATATTACCATGAAAATAATACTACGATGAGATACGATTAAAATATGATGATGATATTAGTCATGAATTCACCAAAAAGCTACCAGTTGAACAAAACCTTGTTCATACGCCAGTCATTTTAAACCCAAACTCAATAAACAAACCGACCGTGTTTTCACAAGGTGTCGGGACCCATAGGGTATTGTTACACGAAATGAGTTACAGATCTATTGAGGCGTGTCCTTCTATAGAATTAATACGTTGTTTGAGTGGATGTCCTTTAAATTGGAGCTATATCGGGATTTCTTTGTCTTCATGCAACAATACCCTTCGGCTACCGTCACTTCTTGAAAACACGGGCGAATTGGCAGAGCATCCAGACGTCCTTGTGACCAAACTGTCAGAGTTCGTTTAGTCACTTCAGCTTCAGACGCATTTTTTTGTCATATAGCTATAAAGTTCTAGTATAACTTTCGGCGTATGAACACAAATATAGACATTTTAATGGCAATTGTGTGTTTGCATCCACAATGAGTGGTTAATAAGAAAAGAAATTATTTAAAATGATATAGAAAAAACCCACAAAGTATAAGAATCTAGTAGGAGTATATGAGGATGGATAAAGCAGAATTATTATGTTAAAATTCGTTGATTGAAACATGAAAATAGGCTTATTAATACGACTGCCAAAAATAAAGAAATGGAAAAACGAATGATATCTCATTAATATCTTACCACCATAAATCCCGTCATATAAGAAAATAAAATACATCAACCATGGAATCAATTCACCAACTTTAGAAGTAATACCTTAAATTTAATTACTTTTTCACGCCAATGCTAGTTACCACGAAACCAATTCGAGACTCTGAGAAATAAATAAAATAAGAAAATTTTGGTTTGATATCTGAAAATCATTCAAAATGGTTCATATCAACAATTCAGACAGATTTGACATATAAATTCTATAAACAATCTTTTAATGAAAAGAACATGAAGAACATTAGTTGCTTTTTAACAAATATAGTTCCCTCACTTTAAAATGACATAGATCTTCATAAGGTATATAGTAACAAAAAAAGCAGTCACAAAATAAAACGACAGAGAAACATAATTTCCATATTGCATCCAATGTATTCATTACGTAATATAAATCTTCATCATACATATACATCCACGACACTTAATTAATTTCTTGAAATGAAATTACACAATGTAGTTTTTCAAAGCTTACATATCAAGAAGAAAGTTTTATTAATGCAAACAAATAAAGCACAGTTTGTTTGCTGGAGAAATGTTTGCAGGGCAAAATATCAATTCAGATTAGCTCAAAAAATTACAATATTTAAAGGACACAGGGGGAAAGGGGATATGAATGGATTATAAATATATACTTTCATACCCGACAGAGAATTGAAGTTCAATGGATAAAATGACAAAAAAATCCAATAAAACATTACAAGTTTAAGTCAAATTGAATGTTTTCTAACAATTTGATTTGGTTTTTCATAGCCCTACCAAGATAGCGGCAGGACGAACAAATTAATTAAGAGAAAATTGAGAGAGAAGAAGATACAGATAGACAAAGACAAAAAGAGAAAGAGTGAAGGGGGGAGTGGTTGGGGGAAATGGGGGAAGGTCTATTTTCAATTTGTATATGTATTAGGAAGTAAAGTAAAACGATCAGATTAAAAAAAAAAAGGACAGAGAGAGAGAGAGATAAAATCCTCTCTAATGATACGTTTAACACAAAGCAATTCACAATCGCATTTGCTTCTTAAAAGTTACTGGAACGCACAAGTCACCCTGAAGTATTGACACATTGCAGATCCCTGTGTTGGACCATGATCTTAGTTCTAAACAATAAAAGATGCGAACGTGCTCTACCGTCCCATACAGTGTTTGGACGCACAGTGCTACTATGTTCTTTTGTTGGGTTCTGCGACCATTCTACCGTTTGCCCCCGGAAAGGCAATCGAACTTTTGGAATTTATAACTTTAAAAATGAAAAATCAATAAAATTGTCATCTGAGGAAATGGAATCTGAGGTGAACGAAACACAGTTCAAGGGAAGATGATGAAAAATAATTTGGCTGTCCACCCACGTTTGATAAACTCACCAACTATCGGTTTGATATCGCGCAGTCATGAAAAGAAAATATGGACAGACCAGGCACAGGGAAAGTAGAACGCTTTTATCATAATCATCAAAAGTCGGGTGATGTGCTATTGTATTAGTACAAAAGCAATCCACTCAGAATCTTCGTGAGAGATTTCTAGCGGCATTCACAACAAATAATGACATTATTTATGGGAAATGCACTTTCGTGATTCCGGCGAGCGTTTCGGGAATCTCGCAGGGTTGTTGATTTTCTGCTCCAGTCAGCGTTTTGAAAGCAGATGCGATTGCGTTGCAAGTACTTTTTCATGGCACTTAGTTCTCACAGGATATAATATATAGTTACAATACACAATCCCGGCCGAACGTGTTTCTATTTACAGAGCTTAAAGTTACTGGAGTACGGATACGAGAGGGCGCTGCACTGCGTTCCCAAAAATAAAATGATCTATATAGTGGTACGAACGTCCGAACCGTGACAAATCTTTACAACCTTCGTCGGATTACTTCGGAGACAATCGCCAAGCCGGAGAGAACTGCCGCCCGAAAGCGCTGATCAATACCCTGCACTGCGAAAACTTTTTTGAATTGTGGGCGGAAAACTAAGTTGATTGACAGCTAATTTCTCGACTCTCTTGTTGACGAAACATCAGAAGTGCCATGTCATGCCCGTCCTCCAGAATCTTTAACTAATGATGTTTAAAACTTTTGGTTAAGAATGCATCTTCTACCCATTTAGAAGTTCAATTCATTGCATATACACTTTTTTTGGATCTCGCAGTTGTTCATAAATGAAGAGAAAAGGAGACAGAAATAATTAGTGTAATAAACATTCTTTTTCGACGTCCCCCCAAAAAAGTTAATTTCATTATAGACTGATGATTTCTGCTGTAAGAATGAACTCCTAGTGTCATACCAGGTGTAATACGCAGCTTGATAAATCAGAAGCATCACTTTTCCAACGTTACGTACAATGACGGACGACTCCGTAGGGTTTGCAATGTACTTTCGGGAAAGAATCATAAATATCGCTCGGAGGAAAAGTTTCAATAGCATTGTCACACTCTGTTACATCTTATAAGAATCGGTTAAATCGAAAGGCATGGAGCCCTGAAACATACGTCAAACTGAATCTCTTATCGATATAGACAATGACTTTCGCACAAAGGAAAGTGAAAATGGTTGCAAATAATTGATATAATTGATGATATTTTAGGGATCTTGAGTATATCCACAATTGGTTTGATTGCTTTATTGGTCTTTATATAGTCGTTCTGATCGTTTTGATCTAACAGTCACTTAGTCTACGCGAGTAGAAATTTATCTTTGGGCAGTGCGTCTTAAGTCCGTCAGCTGTGGTCCATCACATTCTTTGCAGTTTGACCATGATCTTTTAAAATGCAGATCAATTAATTTTCAACATGATTTGCAGCACTTACGGTTAGACTTTCAGAGTTATCTTGTTCAGTTTTGTCTCTATGGATACCTATTCATAACAGTCAGTAGTAGTTTCACACGATAGGCCTAGATAATATGTCAGTTTGTTCATTATTTGGTTGGTCATTTCCCTGTTGTCTTTCGTCTGTCTAGCTGTAAGTTCCTCGATGGGTTTGGATCTATTTGAAGAGGCGTTACCGGTCGGTCAATGATATTCTAGATATTTTTCTGAGACTTATATTCTTTTGATAATCTTATGCGCTTAACATTGGCTTCAAAGTATTACTCCAATCTGTTGAAGGTGTCCCCAAATTTTGTGTACGATCCTCGTAATATCTTCAGAAGAGTGATCATCCTTACAGTTTTCATTGGTCATGTCAGGGCTGTTTCAAAGTCTCAGAATTCGGGACACCATACAGGTTGAAATTAATTATTACATTATTGGTAGATAGTCGTTTGATTCAGACATTCCAAAAAGTCCTGATCAGTTGATAAGTGGTCTTTGTCAGTCTTTCATTGATGTTTGCTGTTTCTCCCTTTATCTCAGATAGTGTTGCCACAAAAATGATATTTTATTAGTTTAATTAGTACCCGAGGAATACCAATCATGGCAAGAGTCGTGCGTAACTCTATAATGTATATGAACAGCGTTGGGAAACAGAGCACAGTGAGAGATGTCAGTACCCTTTGCCCGATGAATTCGTAGTCTTCGGAAGTAGTTAGAAAAGTTAGTCACACTCGTCACTATGCGAATGTTTTCTCTTTTTGATTAGTCACAGATTAGTCAGATTCGTCACTATGTGGATGTTTTTCCTTTCGGTTCGTCATAGGTTAGTCAGATTCGTCGGTGCGCGGGTGTTCTTGCTTTTGGGACGGTGAACGTTTCCCAGTGCACAATACATTTACCTGAGCGCCTTACCTTGGTTACGACCATGTAATGTTAACATAACACGTCGAGTAATACTGGGCATATCCTTAGTATACCATAAATGATAGACATTGGATTTACTGCCACCCGTTTGTCTATTTTCTGAGCACATCGGAAATCATCATCTAATAGCATTATGGATTCCTAAAGTGTAGTGCGACCCACTTAACTAGTTTTTCTCTGACACATTCTGAGACTTAAAACGTCCGTCTTCTGTGAGGCCTTGGAAATTCAAACGTACGTTTTTTATTTGAGGCATTTGACATTCAAACGTACGTCTTTTGTGAGGTCCTGAATCTGTAAACACCTGTCCTCTGTGAAGACTCAGACCTTTGAGCGTCTTTTTTTCAATGGGAGGCCTTTGAATTTCAAATGTCCGTCTTCTGCGAGACCATGGACCTTCAAACGTCCGTCTTCTATAAGGCCTTTGACCTTTAAATACCGTCTTCTGTGAGGCTTTGGACTTTCGAGCGTCTTTTCTTTTTAATTTGAGGCCTTTGAGTTTCAAACATCCGTCTTCTGCGAGACCATGGATCGTTGCGGACTATTCCGCATGCAGCTCTCGGGCGGTGAATAGGAGTAGGAGGCGCGCGTCGAACTAGTCCACCGGACAGACGGCTGGTACGCCAACCGTCGCCGATGCAACCTTTCGCAGCAGCAGCAACACTCCCTAATTACCTGTTTGAAACTCTGCCGAAAGTTCTTGGAGAGGAAAGCATAGATGATGGGGTTGATGCAGCTGTTGCAGGCAGCGAGGAGGTGAAGGAAGAGACTCAGCATGGCGTGGGTGTTGTACTGCATGCCGTCGATGAAACGAAAGACCAAGGTGTAAGTCAGAAGGGGACCCCAGCTCATGATGAACAGCGCCACCACAATGGCGAGCATCGTTATCACTCTCTATTGAAAGGAAAATATACAGATTATACAATCATTGCGTCAGAAATATATCTCAAATTATTCTGCCAAAAAATATAACTGCATGTGGGTTTATATTTCTCCTTGTAATGAGCAGAGTAGAATTGAACGACTCTTTACTGATTTATTTTCTTTACTATTCTTTGAAAAGACTATTTGTTAAAGTTTTTCTTTTCAAGTTTGATTGTTTTTAAGGGGATCCCAACAAAAGCTATGCCTCCAGGGTACTCGCCTCCTTTGATTTTACTAGTTTCATATTTCATTTTACTTGAATAATTACTCTGCAATACAAATGAGAATTGAATAAATTTCTTTACTAAGACGTAGGCTCAGACATGCCAATTATACTAATCCTCTATTCTTTAGGAGACACTACTGTAAACTAAATGTACTCCTAATATAGCAACTTCGGATGATAACAATCTTTACGCTTTCTTTTGCAATAAAATTTCCAGGGTCTNTTTTTTTTACTAAGACGTAGGCTCAGACATGCCAATTATACTAATCCTCTATTCTTTAGGAGACACCGCTGTAAACTAATGTACTCTTAATATAGCAACTTCGGATGATAACAATCTTTACGCTTTCTTTTGCAATAAAATTTCCAGGGTCTCCTTTGCTTAGTCTCGCTGAAGAATTGCGTCAGCAGAATCTCTGTCACACATTAAAGGGGGACTTCGCTGTGAATGAAGAAAAATACCATGATCAAATTGTGAAAATTTGAGCAAAATCCGACAATCCATTCAAAAGTTATGAATTTTCAAAGTTTTGATTTACACCCCTCATGGGCTCCTTAAATTGGCAACGTACAAGGCACAAAATGGCTGCCAACATGGAGAACTCTCCATTTACTATGTACACAGGATTTCACATTTCTTCTTTTTCTAGGAAAGTAGACAAAATTGTACTTTTCTATTTAAGTATGATTACGGACATTTTGATTCTGCATGCATATCGGAATGAATTCTGTTGATTTATTGTCTAGTTTTCTAGAAAAAGAAGAACATGTGAAATTTAAGGAGCCCATGAGGGGTTTAAATCAAAACTTTGAAAATTCATAACTTTTAAAAGGTTTGTTGGATTTTGCCAAAATTTTCACAGTTTGATCCTTGTACTTTTCTTCGTCCACTGAGTGCACATCACTGTCTGGGTGAAGTTCCCCTTTAAGTGATTATCCGCATGCCTTTTATCTCACGAACTTTGCAAATTCGTCTTTCATCCGACGGAAAATATCCCCAGGTTGGGATTAAGATTGACAATTGGGGAGAAGGTAAAGTCAACCGCCTCAAATCATGTCGCCTTTTCCGGTCATGGGGCGTATTCTGAGATTCGTCGCTTCCCAATTCGCCGGGGAGGACATGAATGTACTGACGTGGCTCTCGGCAGATGTTAACCTATTAATCATCTTCAATTTGTTGGCAGATTGATTTGCAGAGAGATTTGCAGAGAGCTCGCTTCCTCGCAGTTCAACATTGAAATGGTATATAGGTAAGGTCCCTTTGGTAAATAAGCACAAATATGCATTCGGAATTAAGTTCTCTGGTGAGCGACCGAGGAGATCACGTTGGTTCTCATTGCAGTCGCTTGAAAGATGTGCATTTAGGACTGTGCCAGAATTATTGTCTTTCTATAAATCTTCATTTCATGTCCATGTACTAGATCGGCTGGTTGTTTAGCATCAGTATGTTTAGGCTGACTCATACCTTTGCATTTATAACCAAAATTTACCAAGCGTTCATGTTGCTCTTTGAACGCAGAAATACAGTGGAAAGACACTTTCTGGACAAAGGCGTTTGTCCAGCGCTCGACGTATTCACTAGTTAGTGTCAAATAAGCATCGTTCCTCCGCATTTCTGCCTTGACGGGACGTCATGAACGCCGGGCAGACAAAGACTAAAAAGGTTAAGGTGTAAGTGCATCGTATTCTCAAGTCTAAAGTTCGAATATTGAAGCTCAGCAGAAATTCACAAAATATGTTAGGCGTAAATATTCAGAATGAAATAAAGTTATGTTTAAAGACTCACTATAATCCCAGACTTGTTTCTACTGTTTGATAATAGTTTTGCGATAAGTTGGGGGGGGGGGGTATCAATCCGAATGATCTTATTAGGCTTAATTCTAAGTTCCAAGCTGTGCAAAGTTCTGATCAATTGAAGATGTCGTCAGCAACGGATATCCTTAACACTGGTGTCAAAGAATGATTTCATGCAATAAAATCAAAGTGTCATTTGAGTACAGTGATGGCATCACAAAGTAGGGGGGGGGGGGGGGGCAGAGGACGATCACCCCTTGCGAATAAATTGTTAGGGTGTCAGTTCGCAACAAGAGTATTTCCTTTCGATTTTTACCTTCCCCTGACTCAAAGTGCACTACTGTCACCTTTGTATTTGTCCACACCGATTAATTCATCCGTTACATATAGATAATTAAACTTTTTTTATCCTGCTGCCATGAAAAAGATGTCAAACGCTCCAGAATATGCATAAGGTTAAATAAAAACCCAAAATCGGAATAAAGCAACATCGGAGCAAAAGTGACCAAATATACTCACGGTCATTCTCTTGTCACAATGTGATAAAAGCCATTTATTCATATGCAAAAACAAAAACCACATGCATATTCCGAAACGGTTGGCACCCCTGATGTTGCATTTACCTGTATCTTGTCACCTTCACTGGTGCCCCGATGCCTCCGTGGAGCAGGCGAATCGTTGAGATTCTCCACCCGGCTAGGCTCCGAGCGCAGAGCGTCCACCTCTGTTGCGTCGTCGTCAATGGTGACACCGTTAGATTGGTTCTCCTGCCCAGACCGGCGAACAAAAGAGGACCCACTTGACCACCCTGAGGTATTTCGATACCACACCCGGTATCTCGGAAGAACTGCATGGAGAGAAATGAAATAACGTGTTTTTATTTTCTTGTACTCTTGTAGATCTATAATGTTGTATAGACGTTTCTCATTCTTGCTTTTAAATTTTGTTTTTAATATCCACTAGATTTTTTTTTCAGTATCAGTAAACAAGAGCTCTCTTTTTTACCGTTGACTTTCAATCCAAGCTTAATCTTGTAGAAAGAGACTTATAGAAGAGTAATCGGGACAAGTAATCAGTCTTTTCACATTGAGTAGCTACATAGTCGACTGAGTGGTGGTAACGAAACGTCTGCTTTATGATCTTTATCATCATAATAACTTTATTTTGATAGTGTACACTTCTGAGAACCCAGTAATCCCAGTGGACATGATTTACCAAACAAATTTTCGTGATGGAACATATCAATAATATATTATCGTTTTCTTATGAAACTAATATGGTTCGAACAACTTTTAATTGACGGTTGTTATAATAATTAACTTTACGAAGAGGGCTTTTGGCCCGAGACACAATCAGTAATTACTTCCATTATATTAAAACTCTGTTTTCGATTGAAATGAAGCGCTTGGCCAGTCAAAAGTTTATCTCACCAGGTCTGTTGAAAGGTGAACCGTTCGAATCCCCCGACGAGCGCTCCCTGGTGCTGTTGAGATGGCAGGCTATCCTCATGTAAGCATACGATACGATGAGTAGCGGTACAAAGAATAGAAGTAAGAATAAGTAGACCGAGTACATGATGGATAGAGCTTCGCTGGGCCAGGCGCTGTTGCAGGTGAAGGAATATGGCTCCATCTCCTCTTCCCAGTAGTGAGCGGTGACTTTCTGAAAAGGAATAACAATGAATACTTTGCGTCAGGGTTTGCTCAAGTTAAATCGTCCGCGTTTTTTTACGAAATAGAACTACAGCGAACTACTTCCCTGCTTATTCACTGAGCGGGTGCAGCACCTGTTATACACTTCTCAACAGAATATGAGGACAACTTATTCAACAGGCGCAATGTTCATTATTGTAAACAGAATCACCTGATGATGATAAATTCATCAGTCTAGTATATTTCATGATACCAGCGATTTAAAAAAAAGACTGATAACTCAGTATCATGGTTGATTTTTGCATTGTAACCAGACGTTGGACATGATTCAATATATGTCAAACTTATGGAAAATTGAATAATTTCACAATATTTTGACTAATGTGGAAAGTATGTTAGGTATCCTTTTGTATGTAATCCATAGAGGTATCTTTTTGTGTTGCATTACTTTCCTATATACGCGGGGGGGGGGGGGGGGCAATGAATTTCTCAGGAACACCACTTCAGCGACCTATAGCTTATTGCGTACATTAATTTTTTTCTTCAGAACATTTTTGTTGAGCAAAAGGATCAGCGTTTATGACGTTCACTGAACGCAGAAATGTGGGGCGAAGACGCTTGACTGACACTAAAGCCGATCGTCAGAGCCTCGACCTACACATGTGTCAGTGTCAGCTCAGCGTCGTTCCTCTGTGTTTGTGCATGCACAGAGCGCCGTCTTTTTAAATTGTATATGTTTTTTAATAGGAAATGAATTCAAATCAATCGAATAAATTCAATGATGGCACGCCAGACGTTGGCTATAAATGCAAAGGTGTGAGTTAGACGTATTACGCAGTGTAAAAATAAGGTAAAAGAGAAAAAACACGGGTTTACATGACTTCTGGTCTTATCTGACCCATAGCAACGTAGACAACGTAAACAAGTAATGTGCAATGACCTCACTGTGAGGGACTGAGGGACTGAGGAATCAGACAAAGTAAAGAACTTCCATTTAGACATTCACAATAGCTGTCACATACAAGACATGTGTAGCTTCCATGTTCATTCAATGAGCAGGTGCAATACCTGTTTGATATTTCTCAAGAGGACAAGCGGGAGGGAAATTTCTTTTGTGAGCCTAAAGCAGCCGTGAATGCTTGAATGGCAGATGTTTAATTCGTCCAATTTATTTATACCATCAGTTCCTAGTAATGACATCTTCATCCCCTGCAACTACCTCTCCAGTTTCATTGAATTGCATCGAATAAACAAGTTTAACCCCTGCCACCGGGGGATCTCTAATTCCCATGTCACGCCTACAAGGTTCAGAACTTTTCAGTCGTCAAAGGGTTAACAAATCATCAATCAACCAAATTAAATTACTTTAGAGGACGTGCCGTCTTCAATGAGTGGTATTATATAACGGGCCTGGATTATTTCTCGCATTCCCCAAGAGCGATTCCAATTCCATCAATCAGCAAAACGAGCGCACTTTTTTTCAGCGACCTGTAATTCTTTTGTGATCTTGGAGGTGCGAATGTGAAATAAACAGATATCTGACGGGCAGGTATAATGTAATCATATTACTGCGAGGAACGTTTCTATTACCCGAGATGTTGAATGCATAGATGCCAACCGTTCAATTATATGCATGAGGTGTATTTTTATATCAATCGAAGGTTTTCATGACGAATGAGTGAGTGAGAGCATGATTGTTGTTGTCATGCTTAAAGTCAGTCCGTCATGATCGACATGACTTCCGGTTGCGAGCGCGCACAGACGGCGTGTTGTGTATTGGCAACAACTATATTTAAACATCTCCTTGCTTACGCACCTTGCCAAGCTCAGATACTCGGAAAACTTCGTACGAGTTTCCGATTCATGATTCCTCCTCTCTTCAGCTTCGATTTTTCTAAAAATGTACGAAACGCATACGTATGCGATTGCCGAGATGTGAGCTAGCGAAACATAACTTGCTCGCTCGCTATTCCAGGCTGAAAATGCCATGATTTTTCTGTTCGTCGATATTCGTAATCAAAATGGCAGCCGCCAGTTAGCCACGCCCTGAACGTCATGTCGCACCGCCTTTAATCTCATTATTGTTCAGGTGCTGCATTATTCAAATTCTGATACCATATCTTCACTTTTTTGATGTTCAACCAGTGTTAAATCAGTGAATACCTGGGGAATGATATCGCACTGAGACTGTTATCAGGTCAATTTTTATTGTCCTGATTTATCGTCGTATCGGGCAGGTAAAGGGGTAATCATGTTGCTGCGAGGAACGTTTGTTCCGACCTTATTCCGCAACTCGGTCTTAAAGTGTAACTTCACTCCTA
>BQKZ01000363.1:44170-57492 GCA_036244855.1 Temnopleurus reevesii
TTGGGACATATGGTATATTTTGCATTAGACATGTTAGAAGTCAATCGGACAAGTTCAGTTCCTGAAATACTAAGTTCTCGATTTTTCATCCCACAATCGGTACCCCTCAAGCATTAACTTTTTAAATGAAAGTTCAACGATATTTTCCCCTTTAAGTGTGCTTTAAGACAGACAGTCTATCGTTTCTTGAAGTCGGAAAATGTTTCTCAGATAATTTTGTCCCCGCCCTTTTAATGCAAGTTTCCGCCTATAAATAAATAATTTCTATTTTTCTACGCAAGTCTCCAAAGAAATAGATAATAAAGTATGTACTTTTAAGTGTTCTTTCTTATTTGTGCCTTATCATTTGCCATGAAAATATAGCATATTGGTTATTTCCTTGTCTTCAAACTTCGTAAACACAGTGTTCAATCAATGGAATATCCTCAGGGTAAGTTAAGTATATCATATTAACTTTTCATAGAGCGCACACTTTAGAAAATATTAAGACGGATAAGCAGCTCCAGACAGTTCATTTCACCTTTTCATTTTGTGACTTTGATGTTCAAATAGCTATATCCCATGCATAATATCCGCTTCAGTCATTCCCCTTTCTCCCTCCCCACTGAATGACCTATACATTTGCATTGCAAAAAAGTGTTGAGCAAAAGGTGAGCCCAGCCAACAGCAAGGCAATTTTGCAGTGTATGAAATCTAAGACCTCTTTTCCCCCCAATAGGCGGGTTTACTTATATATTCAAATTTATGTGCGTTAAACGTAGTTACGTGGTATTCCAAAGACTGGTTGATAACAATAATAATAATAATAATAATTCAATATTTATAAAGCGCATAATAAAACATAGGAATTCTCTATGCGCTGTAAGACTACAATAAGACTACAATACTTAGAATCCAGTTTGCATACATTACTTGTTGCTATGTCGGGCAAGCCTCGGGCAAGCATTGGGGTTGTCAAGAACAACATTTGTGTTAGAGGTATGCATAAACTTTGCATCTATTAGTAAACCCGCCTATTATCTGGCTCGAATATCCGGTACGTGTTTCATAACAATGTCCGTGAAGTTACGCACAACTGGTGACCATTTCCATGCAGTCACACAGAAATCGCTGAGTGCAGGAAAGGGTAACCAGTCGATACCTCTACGAACACCTTTACGATAAAAAAAAATGTGTAAAATCAATCCAAAACATGCGGTCACATTGGAGCAAGAACTTTTGATATAAAACACATAACGCATTTCATTGTGCCTTTGAACAGTTACCATGGTTACAATATGTTCAATACAACCATAATTTTTTTTAAATGTTGATAACGCCCTTCTGCATCTTTATACTATTGTTATTATGGATGCTCGAAACAGCAATAAAAGTCGTTTACTTTTTATTATTGTTTTACGATAGCCTTGACCTGCACCAAATGCAAGCATGTGACTGAATGAATTGTATTCAATGTAATTTTACAAAAATTACGTAACCTGCAAATGTGCAAAAGATGACTCGAGTCGATTTCTGATAAATTCGCGAGTAGCCGGATAGGGGTTCATGACATCCATCTGTCGCATTAAGACCTCATGTTTGCGGCATTATAGTTCAATATCATCCTCATCGTACCCAAAGCGACCGGGGACGATTCGGGCAGTGACACGGTCGACGAGGCGTGCTCAAGGGCTTTGAGAGCTTGTTTTTTGGAAGAGGATAGACTATTCGATTACCTTGGTCATTGCGGGTAAGTCAAGATGGAGGTACAGGAGGAGCGGAAGTGATGGTTAGTTTGCTTCTCTGTTTACCCGGGAAATTATGTGGTGTTTCTTTACTAAGATTCATACTTAAAGCCAAAACCTTAAGGTCAAACGGAAGCTTATAGGTGCAATAAGAAGGCGAATAGGCGGGTTTACTAATATATTCAAATTTATGTGCGTTTAACGTAGTTACGCGGTATTCCATAGACCGGTTGATAACAATAAGACTACAATAATTGGAACCCAGTTTGCATACATAACTTGTTGCTATGTCGGGCAAGCCTCGTGCAAGCTTTAGGGTTGTCAAAAACAACCTTTGTGTTAGAGGTGTGCATAACATTTGCATCTATTGGTAAACCCGCCTATTGTTCAACTTGCTAAGACGTCTGGTTCGGGTCGAAAAGGCGAGTAGTCAACTTGCAAAAAAAAGGCACAATGATGGCTCTCTAAGACAGGAAGGCGGGAAAGCAACTTTTACGAACTCGCCTTGACGCCTTGTCTAGAATGAGAAGGTGACTTATACAACCTCGCCCTCCCGCTACATGCACAAGTTTCCGTAGGACTGTTGTGATTTCTGAAACTTCAAGGTTTCTGCTCTCACTTACAGAGAGCGAATGAAATTCTTTTCTCTTCAAGGCGAAATATCGGAGAATAGTAAATTGGAACATTTTTTTTCTGTTACTTTCGTTTTCTTTTTTTCATTGGCATTCGTGATTGTTCATTAATATTCAAGTTATCAGCGGTCAAACAAACACCTGACCCGAATATAATGTTTTATTTTATTTTAAGTTATTTTAATTGTTATGTTTTCTTTCTTACATATCGAGTCTGCTTTGACATTAACAACCCCTTTAAATGTATTTTATTAGAGTATTCGCTGATAATTGAAAGTTGACATGGACATTTCCTTGAAATAAAATCTATAAACAAAATCAAACAAGAAGTTTTTATCATAAAAGGCGCGAACGGAGTAAATTGCGAGTACACGATCCTTTTAAGAGCAGTGGTCAACAATTGAAATGATAAACATTAAGAAATGGAAAGCAATTGGACAAATTCCAATTAAAACCACGGTCGTATTTTATGAAGATGTTCGAAGGCTCTATAAACGAATGGTGAACCTTTCCCAGATGCGGTCAGGGACAGGGTATAAAGGGAAACCAACCTCTGGAATTATCTTGTTCTCATTGCATAAAGAAAACCCTTATTATAATGCAAATTAACCGTGTTAGTAATTTCTTGCCCCAACATTTTTCATTTGAAAGCATAGCATCATCAATGCTAACCATAAATGACTCCTAGCTCGGTGAAAGAAAATATGTCATTTAGAAGAATTTTACAATTCAAATCAAATGACCACGTCAAATGATTTACAATTATGAACAAAATATTGAGTATTTTATGTGAAGGAAGTTTTATGAATAAATTTCATATTCCTGAAGTTTTATGAATAAATTTCATATTCCTGATTTCATTTTTAACGCCAGAGACCTGGCAAACACAATTTTATATTTTTTGTTTGTAAGTTCCATATTGCTGATAAATATATTTGTACTTACTTGATATTAATCAATCTTCTTTCTTTAACAAAGTGACGCCATTGTGGGCAATCATGAAACCTAAATGACACAATGGCTCATACATTAATGACGTGTAATTTTTTTGTATCACGATGACACACAATTAAGATCAAATCTATCAAAAAGTTACGATTCTGTGCCTTCTTTAAGATTAAACACTTAGTGACGTCATTTGCAAAGTTCGCGATATTTGTATCAAATAAAAAAAAAGTGGGAGGACGCAAAATAAGTGAGTTATTTTGGGGACAGAATGAGAAGATAGATCATGAAAATATTTAGTCCATACTTTCTCGTAAAAACAAAGACGAGCCCCCACGGAATCAAATATTTTCTTGGTAAATATTTTTCTCCCGCTGAAATGGCATACACGTAATGCAATGGTACAGCTCAAACATTTGTGACCCACATAGATTCTAGCTTTGCTTTCAACTTTTCAATCTTTGAAAAAATCAGCAGATATGACATTTGTAGATCAGGCGAGAAAGCGAATCCTTAGAAAATTATTTTTGAAATAGTGGGGTAAATGTACCGTGTGGTCTACAGATCTATTTGCGAATCAGCGTGTGCTAGTTGCACGCGAATGAAATTTCTGCGTGAGTTGAATCCAAAATATATGTAGCCTACAAACATGACAAAGCAAAGGCGAACTTGACCAATTTAAGTGATGAAACCTGATATTTTTCTAACCCCACTGTCAAATGAAAAGGGGTCTCAACAAAGCTGGATTCAATGAATTTTTGAAGAGACTATTTTGATTGGCTTAGAGATAAGGATGGTAGTACAATCAATGCCCGATTTTATTGATCAACGCAATTTTCTTTCAAAATTAGAATCTCAATGAAGATAAAGATATTATGTTTCATACGCTCTCCTCACAATTTAGTGTGAAATAAGATAAGTATGAGAAAGTGACCCAAGGTCTACAAAAAACTAAGGATATTACTAGATAAGGACTTAAAAGGGTCCTCGTGTATTTTCCGTCCCTTTTATATTCTGATTCTGATTTTTCCCTTTTCTTAAATTTCCAGGGGAGACGCCCCCCCCCCCCCTCCGCCACCTGGATACAGACATGGAACAGGTTTGCTTGTCAACTTGGAGTAAGGAGGATTTTTGTATGGCACAATGGTTGTTAAATAGGAAGCGATGTGAGTTGACATTTTCTGGTTCATATCTACATGAACAGAACAAAAGTTAAGTGGGCCGAAGAAGCTCAGATAAAATGATGGTATAGAACAAAATTGCGCAGATGGTAGAGGATAAAGTCACCGTAAACAATTCAGAATGACAGCGTTTTATTTGCTCTAATTTTGTTCAGTTGCCGACCTCTTTCCTGTTTTACCGCGGGTTACTGCGGCCATAACAGAGGAGTGACAATCGTAAATCTTCGATTGAAACTGTCCGTTTCTACAGAATGGCTTATGAATAAATCCCTTAAAGGGAAATTACACCCAGCCAATAATGTACGGTCAGTAAATGAAGAAAAATCAGATGAACAAACTGTAAAAATTTCAGCAAAATCGGATAATCCATTCAAAAGTTATGAATTTTCAAAGTTATCATTTCCACCTGTGCTGGGCACCGTTGAATTGGCATGCGTATAGCTAATTAGCATACTATGTGATGTCATACATGGAGAACTCCTCATTCACTTTGTATATAAATTTATTGAAAATGGATCATATTTCAAATGAGGAATCAACACCGTTCTTTCTGGAATGCTTGCAGAATTGATGTGGCTATAATATATTCAACCGAAGAAACAAATTTTTGTATACTTTTCTGGAAAAAGAGGAAAATATGAAATTTTGTGTACAAAACGAATGGAGAGTTCTCCATGTTGGCAGCCATTGTGCCTGTACGTTTGTCAATTTAAGGAGCCCATGAGGGGTGTAAATCAAAACTTTGAAAATTCATAACTTTTGAATGGATTATCCGATTTTGCTAAAATTTTCACAGTTTGATCATCTTATTTTTCTTCATTTAATGATAGCAATTTAATGTCTGAGGGGAGTTCCCCTTTAAGCATCGCTTTCATCGATTTCTTTACACGTGAAACACCTTGAGTTGTCTGGTTCTGTCCTACCTATGCATTTTCGCTTACGTATGTATAGCAATAAATGAGCATAAAATATGTATCTATCTCTATCTTTCTATCTATCTATCTATCTCTCTCTCTATCTCTCTATCTATCTCTCTATATATATATCTATCTATCTATCTATCTATCTATCTATCTATCTATCTCTCTCCCTATCTCTCTATCTATATGTATCTGCCCATGACGTACAATCACCCGTATCTGGGTATCGCATAGGTACGGTTAGGAATCGAGCATTAAAAAACTTTAATCCTGGAAATGTGCTTCGATATAATATATTTCCGTAAAATTAAGTTGAATGCAAATTCAATGCTCCTTTGCAATGCTATATTCAAATCGGAACGGCGTGTTGTCTACTCACAGTTCAACACATGGCTTACAGATCTATTGTCCCAAAAACATGAGTAGCTTTATTTTACGGGAATACTTTACATCGTATTTTTGGAGACAGAGTGTGAAATAAAGACACAGGGGAAACACTCAATCGACGCTGAATACGTTGACTTGCGTTAAACGTATGCACATGCTTAGGTTAGCCAGACGTTCCTCCTGCGAATAGTCAACATCAAATTTATTCATTTAATCCAAACGTGGGCTATGGGGCGAATCTGTGACCGCACCTTTACACGTGAAAATCCTCGGGCTTTACGCATGTTATTCGGAACGGGTCGTCAAAGTTGACGCCCACTAACAAAAAAAATCTGGTCAAGACTGAACCTCCGATTTGAGGCGTTATTAAAGCCCAAGTATAGTTTCGGTAAAAGCAAATATCTTTTTATCCAGATTTTGTCTTCAAATATAAATGAAATGAAATATAGTATCATGAATATGTTGCAAAATTCTGTGCACCTTGTCGTGCACAGAATTGGATGAAAATTTCAGAATTTAATTTTCGTGTATACCGTTTCATCATTCTTTGGTCAAATCGCAGAAATAATCTTGTTTATGTCCGATAACAAACAAAATATTGTTATCACCACGAGAGGACGCTAAATATGGTTAAATTCAAATTTTCGGTCAAATTTAAATTTTCAAACAGAATCAGTTCGAAAAAATATGATTTGGTCTCGAAATGTGTGTAAGATACATATGTCATGATAAACATCCCGTAAAATTTACATTTCTTAATCCTTACCAAAACTGTATTTGGGCTTTAACCTTGTATCGGGCGGTGTCGATTAAACATGTGGACGGGGTGCTATGTTTGCGCGGGATGTTGTTTCACATGGGAAAGCTAACATGCATCCGCTAGCTTCATCGATTAGAGTTAAGCGAGTCAGGGATCCGGTGACGTGTCCGTAATAAGAAGTATCGATGATGTCGAGGTGCATGTTAAGACGGATTCACACCTTTGCACATTTAGCCTGCGTCGATCGGCCGCTCCCTGGACGCACAAAGACGCAGGTCATTATGGTGGACTGGCGCTTGGCTTACGCTTCTTGAGCGTAAGCCGAGCGTCTGTTCACGGTCTGATCAGCGTATACTGTACGCTTGAGGAGCGTTTTTAATTTTCAAAAACGCTAGACCGATGCAGGCTAAAAACGAAAAGGTGTAAGTTGGCCTTTACACATTCTTTAACAATGAACAGATTTAGATAATATGAACCTCATGATATCTAACAAAGAATATCTAAAAATATGACGTAATGGAAAAGTACGAAACGATCACGATGGGGGGAGGGGTGGAGATAGAAAGAAATTGTTTGGGATTGCGTTAAAAAAAGTACTTGGATGTCATATAATGCCGGAATTTAGTCTAGGATAGCACATTATATACTATGTATCCAAGATTGCACTCGAAAGGAGGTTAAGCTGTGTTTAAACAATTTCCATACAAGCAGGAAAAATGAAAAAAGAAAAAAAAATTGTAAATTACAAATATTTAAGTAGCCGAGCTGACAGGCAAAGGAAAATATTTTCTTNCTGATCAGCGTATACTGTACGCTTGAGGAGCGTTTTTAATTTTCAAAAACGCTAGACCGATGCAGGCTAAAAACGAAAAGGTGTAAGTTGGCCTTTACACATTCTTTAACAATGAACAGATTTAGATCAAATGAACCCCATGATATCTAACAAAGAATATCTAAAAATATGACGTAATGGAAAAGTACGAAACGATCACGATGGGGGGAGGGGTGGAGATAGAAAGAAATTGTTTGGGATTGCGTTAAAAAAAATACTTGGATGTCATATAATGCCGGAATTTAGTCTAGGATAGCACATTATATACTATGTATCCAAGATTGCACTCGAAAGGAGGTTAAGCTGTGTTTAAACAATTTCCATACAAGCAGGAAAAATGAATAAAAAAAAAATTGTAAATTACAAATATTTAAGTAGCTGAGCTGACAGGCAAAGGAAAATATTTTCTTACTAATTTGTCATCCCCAATTTCCTTCCAATTTTTCTTCAAAAAAAATAATAAAATAATGGGTGCACCCACCCCCTCCACCCGCATATCGATGCGCGCCTGTACTAATCTTCATGAGAAATGAACATAGAATACGTGTCAAAGAAATAAAATTATGCGAGGGCGAGAAAAAATGGAAAAAAAATATATCATTCAGGAAATAATCAAATTTTTAAATGGATATGACTGACATGGTGTGAATCCTAAAGAAATCCTTGAGATATCAGGGAGATTGATTTTTAGCACCCTCAGTTGAAGAGATGTGGATTCAGGAATGAAATGATTTGAAAATCATTGAGAAAACTGGGGTAAGGATTCGCGTTTCATATTTGAGAAATGTATTAAACTCAAAGCCCCCGCACATGAAGCATGACATGGCTATTTAGCCCACCACAAACGTTACGACTGACCTACAGTGAGATTTTAGAAGAAAGTGTAATAGTATATTCAGGAGCATTCAAACAAAGAGAGAATATTCGATCAAGATTCTGGATACTAAAATTGATGGTAAAACTTAAAGAAATGGCGCAATGCAACAGTTTTTTTTCAAGTGGAAGGAAAACCAAAATTCCGAGTCATAAGGAAGTTGAAACAGTCAGTAGAAAGAAATTTGCCCCTTCTAGCTAGTAGGAAGCTGATTTACACACACAATCCCCCCCCCCC
Organism: Temnopleurus reevesii; assembly: GCA_036244855.1. Lineage (NCBI taxonomy): Eukaryota > Metazoa > Echinodermata > Echinoidea > Temnopleuroida > Temnopleuridae > Temnopleurus > Temnopleurus reevesii. The sequence goes on from BQKZ01000363.1 coordinate 52,663, forward strand.
CTCCTCCCAAAAAATGAAGAACAGAATACGTGTAAGAATCCTAATACTATTTCTTTATAATTACTGCTATCTAACTGCTACTGATCCAAATATAGCCTATTATCTGACTATAGTTCACGAATTGGCAATAAAGAAAAAAAAATTCAAAAGAACTATGTAGAGCATTTGTTTTGCCAATTTGGTAATTCAAAATGGATCCAAATTTTCAGCACACCCGTCTTCTTTGTCAAGAGAATGTATGCCTTTATACTACTGACGGATTTCATTAAATCGTTACCGAAATAAATGAAATATGTTTATGAAACTACGGATAAACTACATATTTTCACACGCTCTAAAGTATGACAAGTTGGTCTAGTTTTCATTATAGAATGTTTGCCAACTACATGTATTAAACACTCTCGATAAAGCGACATTGTTGTCAACATGATATCGTTTCGCTTTATGAAATATTAAGGCTTTTATTAAACACGATATTCAATTTGTGAAACTCTACCCACTCCTGAAATCATAATTGAAAAATTACAAATTCCTGCCAAGCAATTTTAGCCATCGCCACAAGCATATTCATGAGAAATGATAACCAATTAAGGTTCAATTTGAACGAACGATACGGGCTGACATTTATGCCAACAATTCTGTAATGATTATTGGAAAGGTGTGTGTGTGTGATTTCTTCAGACAATATGTGCTTGAGGTCCCGGTCACATAGGGCCCCGATGGCAACACGATTCAGCACGACTCTTTGTTCACTTCACAATTAACTGCCTGCGAACAAAAATTCGTGTTGAATCATATTGCTTCCGGGGCCCTATGTGACCGGGGCTTAAGATTGAGCCAACATTTAGAATGGCGCTTTCATAAATGGGCCAATGGCCGTTTTATGCCTGGAGATAGAAGTAAGTTACATCATAAGATATGAACATACGTATTTTGTTCATGTGTTGTATTTTAATGAAATTGAATAAATATATTTGAACTTTGAACTTTGAAATTTGAATTATTCACGCCTCAGTCACATAGATGACCGGTTCAAAACGTCCTGAAAATCCAGATTAAATTACTGTCCACGGCTACGAGGGATAGAACTCGGATCACAGAGGACTAAACTGGATTCAACTCGTCTTTAATCGGGGCCACTATATACGATGCCTCGCGTTACAAGAAACTTCTTCTTGCCGTCCCCATTTACCTCACCTGGGTCGAGAACAACACAATGTGGATACATTCCTCGCTGAAGGAAATTGACGCCATGGGTGGGATTCGAAACTATGACCATTTGGTTGAAAGCTGAGAGTCAGAACCACTACACCGCGCTTCCAAAACGATTCCAAAGGCTCACTAATACAGGAAATGGGTATACACATACAGGGTATACAGAATAAAGACATCTTTACCCTCATCGCAGCCCTAATCTATTCCTAAAACTTCTTGCAATTGGTGTTTGAGCGATTTAGAATACCAATAATGGCTTAGTTTGATTCAGGCAGGTGTAGGGGGAAACGATTGGGCTTAAAGTTTGCATCAAACAGCAAATCCCGGGTTGTCTTTCATAAAGCTGTTGGTAGATGTGCGCATGGCCGTGAGAAAGACTGGTGATCTATTCTCATAGGTGCGATTCAACGCCAGTATTCCTCATCGAGTGAAAGAAAGGATCACTAGAGTCGTGCGTTGATCTATGAACAGATTTATGAAACACATCCCGGGAGTATTTCATATTTCAATGATACAATAGTCTCTGTCATACTCATTCTGTATACAAGATAAAAGTTCACTTTTAAAACAATTCGGCAAAACTTACTTTTTGATTACTCAGCTGAATCGTTTCGTCGTGTGCATTTTAAAACTAGTTTTTAATCACACAGTATTAATATCCATTAAATAGATAATTCTTTGCCATAATAAGCACCTAGAAAAACACATTGATCCAGTCACTTTTAAGTAGGTAGTTTTAAGAGTTTACCTTCACCCCTTAACAAGTTTAACTCCTTAAATCGATGGGTGAGCGACTCGGAATAGCGGCTAAGTTCGACCCAGACGGAGGTTAGGGGAAACCGTTGGGCTCAAGATTTCAATGGAAAAAGTAAGTCCTGGAGTACTTGAGATCGATATACTGAAAGGTCAGTCATCCATTTCAGATAACCCCCCCCCCCTCCCCCTCAGGCCAGACCTTGCCCTTGCAATTATATTGAAACTGATGTCTGAGCAATCGCAATGGTGGTTGCCCCAAAGTTTGAATTCTAGGAATAAGTATTTCAGATCAATATGATACCCAAGGTTCACCAATACATTTCAAGAGGGTGTTTCATCAAGATTTGTCGCAGAGACAATTAGTCAGCGCTGACTAATTCCTTGATTGTGATTGGATGAAAAGCACCAACGCTGACAGTTGCTATGGGAACTGTCGGAAAATGACTCCTTGTCGCTGCGACAAATCTTGATGAAACACCCCCCGGATACTGGATAGAGGTACCCTTAGTGGTGTTAGAGAGCTAGATTCAGAATGGGGCCTAAAGTTGACTCATGGCTGCCTCTGGGCTGGAGTTTGCATTCACCCATTGATTTCCAAACTCTGTAATTCCGATAGACTTTGTGCAGGGAGTATCCGGCCCCTGTAGTCCATGGGTTGAAAAAGTAAGCCCCGAACTTTTTTCAGACCAATATTTCAAAGGTTCACTCATATATTTTGGTCTACGGGATAGAGGTACCTTTACTATACTCCACCCCATATTGCCCTCTTAAAGGGAGAGTCTATCCAAAAATAATATTTATTCAACAGGAGCAAAAAAATTAGATGAACAAAAAAAAAAAATAATTAGAAAAATTGGACAAACAATAAGAAGGTAATGAATGTTTATATATTTAGACAAATTGGCAACTGATGACGTCATAGTTGCACAACTGACTATTTATTACATTCATATCAATGTCATAAAATGTTACTTTTTCCCCAAAAATATGATTTCCTCAAAAGTTTAACCGTAGTATATAATTATGATAGATATGTAGATCCACTATTTTCATGTTTACATTTACACAAACTTTGCAACTTTCTGTAAAAATGACGAATTTTGCAACATATATGTAATGAAAACTATGGTTAGTTGTGCACCCATGATGTCAACAAATTGGCAATATCTCTGGAAATTTCCACTGATTTGCCCATTTTTTCAAATCTTTAAAAATCCTAAACTTGTTTATTACTTCTCCTATTTTCTTCAAACTTTTTTTGCTTTACTCCCCAATTTTTCTGCTTCTGTTAAAAAATTGAAATTTTTGGGGTAGACTCTTCTTTTAAGCTTCTCACCATTGGCGTTCGAACTATTCATAATGACAGCTAAGATTTACTCATAGCGGATGTTCTGCGACACTTCAAGGCTCCAGTTTGCCTTAAAAAGTAAGCCCTGCAGCATTTTAGATTAATATGATAGTACAGTCTCACTCATGCATTTGGTGAACGGGATAAATGTATCTTTATCCCTACCATCGTCGCCCGAATTTCTTCCTCGAGCTTCCTGCCATTGGTGTTCGAGAGATTAGCGGTTGTCTGCGAAACCCTTAGGCCCGTATTCCGATAGCGAGGTTTAAGTTAACCCTGGTCTAAATCTGTGGTTTAAGAATGGAGAGCCAAAAGAGGCTTGAATCTGTGTAATAGTCGATGTTTAATTACCAGCACATTTGGCACTCATATTATTTAAAACTGTCTCGGAATAAAAATTTCAATAGTTTTCTACATTATTAGAGTATGGGAAAAGAGAGCAGTTAACATATGAATTATTAATTGTAAATATAATGTTGGCACTTTTGGCTACCCATACTTAAACCACAGATTTAGACCAGGGTAAACTTAAACCTCGCTATCGGAATACGGGCCTTAAAGTTTACATAATAATGATCCCTGCATTATTTTAGATCATTGTGATTGTAGAGATTTACTCATACATTTGGTATACATGATATGACATCACCTCCTCAGATTCTTCTAAAGGTTCCTATACCATTGATGTTCGAGCGATTCAGAATGGCGGCTAAAATTGACTCAAAGCCGATGTCTATAAAACCTATATGCTCAAGTTTACATTCAAAAGCAAGTCCTGTAGTATTTCAGATCAATATAATAATAGGTCCATTTATATAGCGCAATCACTATATGCATATACTCTACTGCGCTTGATACTAGGTACCATATTATTACCCTGGCTATAACTGCCGAGCAAGCCAGTTAGGCGCTCAAGCATTCCAAGGAATAAATTCCTGCCGGGTACCCATTTTTCACCTGGGTTGAGTGCAGCAACATATACAAATGATTGCTCATACATACTATAAAGGATAAAGGTACCTTTATCCCTGCCATCGCCGCCTAATTTCTTCCTCACGATTCCGACCATTGGTGTTGGAGAGATTCAGAATTGGGACTAAGGTTGATTCATGGCAGATGTCTTTGAAACCTCCGGGCTGGAGTTTACATTAAAAAGCAAGTCCTGAAGTATTCCAGCTCAATATGGTAGTAAAATAGCATTCGTACATTTGGAATACAGGATAAAGGTACCTTGATTCCACCAACATCCCCTTCAAGCTTCTTACCAATCGTGTTTGAACCATACAGAATATATGGGCTAGAGTTGACTCAATGCAGATCCCTCTGACCCCTCCGGGCTCGACTTTGAATTTGAAAAGTAAATCCCCCGAGTGTTTCACGTGCAGATCAATACGATGCTCACGCAAATTGAGAGCTTCTATGGAATGAATACAGGAATTGGAGAGGGATGCTTTTATTCAGGCGCTTCTAAATAGTTTATTGTAAGAGTGTACCTTTACCCCCCCCCCCCC
>BQKZ01000363.1:58937-74195 GCA_036244855.1 Temnopleurus reevesii
GGGGGAACGAGCATTTGCTTACTCAGGCCCTACTCTGTGGAATGCCCTTCCACAGAGTCTGAAAACCTTAACATCATTATCTTCCTTCAAGGGCAACCTTAAGACTTATTTATTTAAGAGTGCCTTTTGACTTTCCTTGTTATTTCTTTTCTGTAATGAATTTGCTCTGAGCGCCTTGATCACCTAATCAGGGTGGAAAGTGCGCTATATAAGACACATGTATTATTATTATTATTATTAAAAGAAGCATGATATTCGGCATAGTGAGTTGATTAACCCATTCCGATCGGAGAGATTTGTGTGGCAAACCTGCATTCATAAATATTGAAGGCATAAACGTCAAATAACAAAGAGGGTAGCATCAAAACAACATCATATGAATATTCATTTCTTTTAATAATACCAATTTATAATTAAAGAAAAAACTTCTTCGTGAATAAATTTGCTACCTTGTATTTGATATTGAAGGTTGGTGGTAAAACTTTCCGGAAACAAATAATTATTACGAAATATGACTGCCTCCTCATCATACACAAACTTTGGGAGAGATATTGAAGAGTTGTGATATAATGATCGAAATTTGAGTACAAAAACGGTTTTAGCATCATTACAATATTTCTGTCACAAAACAACTTGAGTCACGAAGTTACTTTCGTAGACAAATATCAATGACGATTCAAGCACAAAGTCTTCAAATCTTCAACGATCATTTTGATAAAGAATCATTTCAATATTTCTGTTGCCAAACGACTTGAGCCAAAAAGTTTCTTTTGTAAAAAAGAAAAGAAAAAGTAAATGCACATATATACATGCATATAAATGACGTATCGAGTACAAAGCCACTTTCATGTGTAATGTATTGTTTATCTTCAATGATGATTTTGATAAAATCATGAGTTCGTCTTTAAATATTATGCAGAAGAAGCTCTACAAATGTTTATCCAACATGGTCACTTTTGTCGATATTCATCAATGAAGTATCAAACATAAATACACTTCAATTATTAAATTGTTAAATGTCATCTTTTTTTTAGATTAATAATTTTGATAAAATCATTCATCATCTTCAAACTGCCAGGAAACAAGAGGTTGACAAATTTTGATATAACACCATGTGTAAGAGTCTGAATACAAAATAATTTGGAATAGAATGCTTTTAAAAAGTCAGATAAGATCAGATAATGACAGCAATATTGAACTTTGAAATGGCAAAAATATTGTTGACTTCAGGAGTGCCTTACAAACACTCTTAATGTGCTGATAACGACTCTCCCCATACACATTAGAAAGGAGATGAAACTTCTTTGACATTATTTAACGTATCAAAAAGCCCGATCACAGTATTTTGACGAGTCGCGCACGCTTATCTTGGTGTGGGCGGTGTAATCGAAAAAAGCAAAATACACAGAGGAAAATGACTCGCGGGCTTTTTACTCAACGTTTTAGCCTTTGATACAATCTGGACATGTCCTTTAGAATTGAGTGCAATTAAGTCGACTTATGAATCGTTCGTTTATACGAGTTTAAGCATCGTCAACCCAATTTAATCACGACTCTTAAACAGAGTTAAGTAAAGACAGTGATTGACGTTCAAAGCACTATGACACGCACAAATATATCTTAGTCATTGTGATTTTAGCAGGGAGGGTAAGCAAAAGAAAAAAAAGATCAACGTCGCAAACGATGTATAAAATGTATCTTTGATATATGTTTACTTCTTCAATTTAGTTGTAGGATGCATGAGGAGAGACTATACAGATACTTTTAAAACAACAACAAAAACACACAAATAAACATCGCGTTGTCACGCTGACCAACTAACAGAAGCCCTTAAAGTCCCCTATACGCGCAGAATCTACAGGGAACAGGCTTGACCAACGATTTACATGTTAGTCATCTTAGCGTAAGCGAAACGTTTATCCTGCAAAATCCTGTGCACAGGAACCGCCTAAAGTTCGATCTTCGTTGTGTGTATGTTTAATGGAAAAATGCACTTGGATATGTTCTCTATATCTGTGCAGTGCTAACATTAAAGTTTCAGTTACACCCAGTTTTAGTTGAGGAAAAAAATGGCATTAGATTATTTTCTCCTTGTTTACTTTAATGATGTATTTTATGCTATTTTTACGAATTAATCTATAGGGCTTTCAGGTAGATTATGAAGATTTGATAGTAAAAAAAAATATTGATTCTCTTTCTTGTTTGGTGTGTGGCGTCTCATTCAAATGTACGCACGAATGATCACACATATATATTCCAGTATAAGAGGAATAAACCACGCAGAAACGTAAGAAGGTAAAAACCTTCCATACCTATTTATAACTCAGGTTAGCTTTTCTATTCCCAGCATTTGAAGATAGAAATGGGGACGTTAACTTGATTTGACATTAACTTTTGTTCATTAACCTCGATTTTGGGCGAATAAAATGTTTTCTTTCCTTTACCTTTGGAATGCAATTTTCCCGGACTGGTGTGTGGGTTGGTGTGAACAGGTAGAGGTCATTGTAAAATAAGGCAGGCTTGGGGCTACCAAAGAATACGTTACCACGCAAGACAAAAATAGTGTTTTCCGTTATTTCGTTTGGTGCAGCTTGTGGCGAAATGTTAGGCGAAGAGGAAAGGGAAAGGACATCGCAAATTTTCTTCGCATTTAATCGATGCCGGACATTTTTGTCATTTGTTTCTCGAAAAGATGGTAGCCAAAGGGTGCTGTTGCATGAAACTACCGTCAAACTTTTATCGAAAATATGCCCTTCCGGCTCAGGTCTGTGAAGTTATAATTTGATATTCGATATTCGATATCATTTTTGATATTCATTAGATTTTGTCTGCTGCGAAGTAAGTTGGATATTCATTAGTAATTTCCGGCTCTTCCATTTTAGATTTAACATTTAACACCCTTTTCAACAAGATTTCATTCGAATTGTTGCAATGTTGGAATATCCTTGTCTTCATTGCTTGCCTTCATGACCAACGTCTGCCTAGCACATTTTATAAAATGTGAAAGACACTTTGTGAACGCAATTAAACGGGGGATCGACGTTTGACCGACGTCAAAGCTGCTTGGTTTGCTTTATATAGGCGCTCACTTAACCTTCAACTGTGCTCTATGCACCATCCCATTTCCATCACGTTTAAAAGAAAAGATAAAAAAAAAACGACAAACGGAACATCTTAAAATCAACAGATTAGCACGGTTAGGTTAAAAAGTAATCACATTATATCGTATAAAGGTCACAAGACTTGTGCCAAAATGGGGTAATAAAAATGCAGATATCCTGAAAACTGTTTGATCCACTCGGCACATTGTATTGAATTCCAAGATGAAAAGTGGTGAACTTGGAAAGGGCGGAAATTGCTCTTCAGAATCTAAAGGTTAAGGAGGAAATATATGAAAAAGATAATATCGATATTGAGTGAGTGATTCAGTCGATAAGTCAGAGATAAAAAGAATTTAAGACTTCTTTATAACTTTTCGTTTTACCTTTGAAAGTTTATAGGGCACAAGAGTTAACCTTGAACGATTCATTCAAAGGTCATCAAAGATCGTTGATTTTTATGAAATGGATGCACGAGATTGGGACTTGGGCAAAAGTATTATTCTTATCTGAAACGAAAAACAAACAATTAACGGTGAATTGTGTACAAAGATTCTTACTGGGAATTTGAGCTACATTGATATAGCGCAGCAGACATAACCATAACTCTGTCTGTAGTGCGGCACGCCAGACACAATTCTTGACAGATATACGGATAGACATCTCAAACAAACAGCCCTAGAAATACGTGAGTAATTAGAAAATGATCATATTTTCGAAGAATAAGAAAATTTGTCTAATCATATTGTGTGTATTCTTATAAGGATAGATAATACCAGTATTCAAGTGCACACAGAGAAAAACCGATGAACAAAGGGAGCAAACCTTTGTGAAAAAGGGCAGTCTGCCTCAAAAAAAACTCAAAAAGGTCCTCACGTGGACATTCCCGAGTTTACGCTCGACAACGGAGTGGCTCAACGACGGGAGAATTCGTCAAATTCCTGCGGTCTTGCTAACCCGTCCTTATTCCCTCCGTTGCTCTTAACTTCTGTTACGCTACTCGCTCAACGGCAGTATGCAAATTGAGTGTGACGTCAGGAGTCGAGCTTTCACGCCGAAATCCAAAGATTTGCATAATATGCACGTGATACGCTTGGCCGCATCTGATTGCTACGTTCCTGCATCTAAGACGGACGCGGGATTGAGCAAAGACCGTTGTAGAATTTTGCTCTTCGGCGCTGTTGTCACTGGCGACCAGCGAAGCCGACCTAAACGGGTCGAAAATGGTATTGATCAGCGATTTTGCCGTTCGTGTTGACGATGCGTAACCTCACTAGTGTGTTATGTGAAGACCGACTCACACCCTTGCGTTTTTAGCCTGCATTGACCTAGCATTCTTAGAAATTAAAAACTCTCCCAGGATAGCATAAGTATGCAGATCAGACGGTGGACTGATGTTCGGCTTGCGCTCAACAAGCGTACGACGAGCATCTGTCCATCGTATGACCTGCGTCTTAACGTTTGCTATCTTTAAAGTCGTCATTCTATGCATACGGGCCTGGCACGATGAGATAAGCTACAACAACGCAATCCCACATCTTTGAATCCTCGGAGCACTCTGCAGAATGCAAAATAGTACTTTTTTGGTCGATTCTTTCCACCAAATATTGCACCCAAGAAGGTCCTTTAAATGATTTTGTTTGCACCTTTAGAGATGCAAAGTGTACTATTGCCGTAAAGTATATCATCTTCAGAGTGATGAGAATACAAATTTAAAGAGTTTTGACAAGAGGCACTTTGAAAAAAAAAGAGTCACACATTTTCATAGATCATAGCAAACGTGTGTTCAGCATAATTGAATTCCTATCACAGTCCCAACACACATAAATTCACTGGGAACCCGCTTGGCTAGCGTAAGAAACTGTCTACGTCGAACATAGACAAAACTAATCCACCGTTAGCCAAGCGTGAACTCTTTCAATTATTGTTCACAGGTAGGGATCGTAAATAAATCAACTTATCATGTTTGATGTTAAGACAAATATAAAGTTTAGCATTAAAGCGTATTTCCCTCATTGTTTTGTCAACAACAATCAGTTAAGACCAATCGAAGAAATGTTTTGCACATTCTTCGCTGCACTGTCAGGCAAATCAGAAGTGTATTCTACACTTTCTAAGAAAAAGAATTTTTCAAGTTACCAAACTTAATTGAGGTAAAAACAAGCCTTAGTATTACTGAAGAACTGAAATGGAGCCAGTTACAAACAAACTATTCATTTATTAGAAACAAAATCTGGAGTATGCCCTTTATGGGGCCCGGACCCACGACATGCGCATTGCACAAATGATACCTAATGCCCCGGTCACATAGGACCCACGGAAGCAACACGATTCACCCGACTCTTTGTTAATTCACAGTTAACTGCCTCAGAACAACAAGTCGGGGTGAATCATGTTGCTTCCGGGGTCCTATATGACCGGGGCTTAACCAATCCAAGTCACGCGACTGCTTGCGAAAATCGATTTGTTTTATTTTGTACATCGTATGTTAACGAGGATATTAAATGAGTTTATGTTCCATTTTTATTTCCTACTTAGAAATAAAACATGATTTTACTTATTTTGATTGAGTTCGCAGGTTTGTGCTGGTAATACTCAAAATTATTGCGTCAAGTAATTTATTATTATGTACTATGCTTTGGAAAAGTGAGTTATACCTGAAATGTGTCAGATGTTTTAGATTGTATTCTATTTTGGCTTTAACAAGAGAATTTCCTAAATGTCACGACAAAAAACAAGCAACATTTTTGTTCCTGAATTAACCACATAGACCCTAAGGCAGCTTTGTAGAAATCATTCAAGCGTCACATTTCCTCCCACTTCGTTTACTTTTAAACTCTCGCCAGAAGTCGACAAAATTGAAGTCCATAAAATTGACCACATTGACTTAATTATAGGGGTCTGACGTATTCGGGTACGCGCGGAAAGGTCATGTTGACATTATGGTTAAATAGAAATCATAAACTTGAGCGGAGAGGACAGATGGAAGGGAATATGATAAATGGAAATAATTAGCATTCAACATTCATGGAATTTCCTTGAAGTATGAAAAATATATTTCGTTAATGGATATTTGACTATAGAAACATTCTTTTAGGCATAAACAAAGACCAAAAAAAAGAAAAGAAATACACGGATACACACACGCACACACATACAAACTAATATACCTATGCATACCAAGACACACAAGCCCATCAAGTCGTTGCAGAAAATCACAAAAGTATCTGCAAAGGCATGCAATGAAAATCAGAAAGTCAGAGAAATATCACAAGTCGATGCACATACATACAGACACGCAAAACAATTTCCACTACCTTCCATTTTAAAGATATACTTATAGAAATAGATTAAAAAAACGCCATTGAGTGTTGGAGTTTAAAATGGATAAGATATAAACACGCTAAAGAAAAAAAAATAAATTCTATAATTTTACATTGACACATTATCTATCTCTCGAAACATTATAAGGAGAGTTGAAAGTTTGCTAGTATATTGACTTAGCATATACACATATACACATACACACCCACACATTATTGCAAAAAGTCACACATATACACGCCCACACATAACAACAGACTGCCATTCCCTCTCATTTAAAGGCCCACTTAACGACATGCATATATCGAGTCTTTCGCGCGTGTCACAGACAATTATTTGCTAAAACAAATACGCTAAAAGCAGAATTGTTCAATTTCAAGTTGTTAATAGATAAAGTACGTCCATCAATAAATCAAAATGATGAAAGTTATACGTGGTTGTGTGACTAATTCTAGCAATGCTTCTATTCATTGGGACATTAAGTGTCTCTCTAAAAATTGGTTTTGTGACTTGATTGCTTGCGCGTCCATTGAGTATTAATTTCCTTGATGGTAAGCAAACCATGTCGGGGAAGGAACTAATTTCCACTTAAGAAAGTGAACGAAACATCTCGATTCCACTGTCACGAAGCACGAGTTAAAAATCTATGGGGCGTGGTCTATGGGTGCAGGACGAGTAGTTCAGTTGAGGATCTAAATTATCTCTGCACATTGGAGGTGCGATCAGATGGGTATGTGCGATTAGAGGGATGCGTAAGGCTATGTGGTTGAGTAACGTGTAGTACATGTGTGTTCAGGAAAGGGGGGGGGGTGTTCCCGTAAGCGACAATTTTTAAAACACATGCATAGATAGATCCATGAATAAAAGAGAGTGGGGTTTAGTACTCCATTTTTGAAATACGGACAACATAAAAGAGAGTTAACACGTGGTACATAGACATAAAAATTATGCTCTCCTTCTAAATTATATTGTTTTCCAAGCATTATTTCACAAAAAGTATTTGTTCAAAATCCATTCAGATACCGAGTCTTAAACTAACTGACACGAAATATATTTAACATATCAAGATATGGACATACAAGACGTGTCAATTAAAAATACTATGATCTGGTTTTCACCAAGATAAGAAAGACTTTAAGAACGACTTTACGCACGACTGGTATCAGTTCTGCTGCTAAGTGATCGAGATTATTATGTGTATTAGTCTCGTTAACACACTCTAGTCTTTCTTAAAGTAGTGCGTAACTTTAAGAACGAAATTGCGTTCGACTTAACTTTTCGAAAATACTTTATATCGTGTTATACATTTGTTTTTCCACTCAAATTAGCGTATTTAAAAAAAAAGAATTTCTTTAAACGATGACTTGTGTTAGTTCGTACTATTGTAATCGATTCATAGACTGAGTTTTAAACTAATGAGCACGAAATATATATTATATAACGCTTAAAATGCAAAATGCAACGTTTTTGAAAATTGACAACGCTCCTTGAGCGCACGTTCGGCTCCCGCCTAAGGAGCGTACGCCGAACGTACGTCAACCGTATAACATAATTCTTTGTGCGCATTCAGTGAGCATTATTAAATGTCAAAAAACGCTTGGCCGACGCAAGCTAAAAACGCAAAGGTGTGAATCGGTCGTAATGCACCACTAGCAAGAATGACGCAATATTTAGAAAAGAACACTAATTAATTTGTCCATTGCTTGTTCCTCTCATTGCCTCAAACTGAAATCATGCGTCAAGGCATGATCAATTTCATCCATTAATTTCTGCGAATATCGTTAATGGTTGTAATGAATAATTGATTCATCTACGCGTATATGCTTCATCGTTATAATTATTTTGTTCATAAAATCGGTATAAGAATAAGCTGTTTTAATTTCTGATTCATTTGATACTAGTAGATAAAGAATTTTTTGGAATATCACACTCATGCCGCTATTGCTCTCTCTCCATACAGGGAGGTGTTTCACCAAGATAAGAAAGACGTTACGCACGACTTTACGTTCGACTGGTATCCCTTCTTGCGCTGAATGCGCGTAATATTATGAATGATTGCGCGCAAGAAGGGATACCAGTCGAACGTAAAGTTGTGCGTAAAGTCTTTCTTATCTTGGTGAAACACCTCCCAGATGTCATTTGGAAACGGTTGGAATTGACTATAATCTGGTTAATTTAGCATTCAGCGCCTTGCCGCAATGCTCCCAAGGGAATGGAAAATATACTCACATTGTATAATAATAATAATAATAATAGTGTTTTATTTACACAGGGAAGCCATATTCAGCTGTAAGTTAGCTGCTCTTCCAGCAGGCCCTGCATAACATGAAGTTATTATTACCCTTCTCCTTTCACAAATACCGATGCCTGGCAAGAAGGCAGATGGTCACATTATTATAGGTCTTTGGTATGACCCGGCCGGGGATCGAACCCACGACCTTTCGTTCATGGGGCAGACGCTCTACCACTGAGCCACATATGACCGAATCCAATACGAACAAACTGGGGGTAATACGTGTAAAATGTTATTGTAGGTCCCGTTAAGGGGGTACCATGTGTAGATAAGACATATTCGTATTCTTATCATAACTATGATTTCGAAGAAAATTTTAACTCCGCGGATTTCAGAATAGAATATTCTTCTAATATAAAGTAAATCTACATGAAGTGAAAAATGCACGACAATGCACTTTTAGGAACATCGGACAATTTTCACAAAACTTGCCGCATTCTTACGCCAGGAGAAGAAGATAGAAAGAGGGGCGACCTTTAGCGTAACCATCCGAAAGACACAACCGGGGCTCGAACCCACAGCGCAGGTACCAACCCATGTCAAGTTGTGACTGTCCCATTACATGCGCACGCCACGACGCTCAGTCAGTCAATGTTTGAACGCGGATATTTTCGTACGAGAATGCTAATGCCCCGGTCACATAGGACCCCGGAAGCAACACGATTCACCCCAACTCTTTGTTAATTCACAGTTAACTGCCTCAGAACAACGAGTCAGGGTGAATCGTGTTGCTTCCGGGGTCCTATGTGACCGGGGCTTTAACAACTTCTATTCAATCATTCCGTAGCTCTTTGCACAGAAAATAATTCTGAGGAGAAAAGTCGAACAGATATTGCACATGTTCATTGGATCATGAGGGAAGCTACTTTCTTTGATAGCGGAATGCAAAGGTGAAGGCCTGAATGAGAATTGTGTAATTTGGCGAGTCCCTTTGCCCATTTTTGTGTATAGTGCCACTTTCTGCTCTTCGGGCCATTATAACAATTTTAAAAACTTATCTTTCAATGGAAATGGGTTTTGACGTTTTCATCATGCCAGCCGGAGTTGATATTTCATATCAATTATTAAACATTTCATGCTACCTTAATGACTTCCCATTATTCCTGCAAAGTGACCGAAATGCCATCTATCGTATACTCTCCTAAAAAAAAACATTAAAAATCAATTCTATCGCTATTTTAGGTACATCATACGATAATAGATTTGTGAGTTGATGGATAGCCATATAAATGAAAATCAACAATGCATGTTTCGACATCAGCTACATAAATTGACGATAATCTGTGCCATGTATGTCGTGTTTAGCATTCAAAGGAAATTGTAAATGCCGCAAACATTTATTACGAATGTAACATTCGGCAATATGATATATATTCGTGTTTGAACAGTGTTGAAAACAACCTTTTGCACGTATCCAATAAATCACTATAGTTCCCAACCTTTAACTGTAGCCGCTCTTTCAGAATTTTCAGCACGTATTGTGTATTAACTGGCCTGAATATTTATAGGTCCTGTCCTTTAAAGGGGTACCCTCCCTGCTATTTTTTTCCTTCAGCAAGTGATAGAAAATGAGATGGACAAACTATTCAAATTCAAGCCAAATCCGGCGACCTTTTCAGATGGCCTCATTCAATTTGCAAATACAAATGTAAAAAATAGATCAGATGAAGCATTTATAATACGGGTTTATTCTGATTATTTCCCAAATATAAGTATAATTGATAAAAGCATGCTACTCACGCGAGAACGACTTTTGCTGCCGACCTCACGGATCCACATACAATTACAATATCCACGTACGGTAACATGCAATTTGGAATTATAATGTTCGTCACCTAAAATCACAATTAAATGCCGAATTTATTTTCTTTTATCATCAATATTTTCTGTACTTTTACAATATTGTTAACAATGTACATTAGCTCAGGCGGAAAGAAACGTTCACTATATAGCATGGATGGCAAAACAAGTTATAACAGTGTATATTCGACAAAAATGATGAAAACATCTTCAAAGTGCAAATAATGTTAGGAGATTGGAAAGCATTACGTCACTAAAAGTAAATATACCGTAAAGTCCACTTACCTATAGAGCACCAATATGACGTCGACGGGATAGAGCGTGGAAAGAAAGAAAGACAAAGAATTAAATTTGAGAATACATATTTGCAATGAACATAGCCCCTGAAATTGGCATGGCCTAACATAAAAACACGTTTCTATAGTAATAATGCGAAATATTGGGCATATCTACTATGATAATAATTAAAGCATGCTCTATTGATTCAGTAGTATATGACTATATACATATTTCAAATTAAGTAAGTTTTCACTCGTGTATGTCTATCTATGCACACTTGGGTTGATATATTGCCCAGCAATTAATAAAGTATGTTGTGCATGATATTATTCATAACAAAAATTTGTTTTTGTTTTATTTAAGCATTATTATCAGATTTCAGGATATTTTCATTTTCGAAAATACCATGTTGATAATCTTAATATAATCGGTAATATTAGTAATAATGGTAATGGGAAAAATCACAAGAAGAGTGAAGAAATCATTTTTAAGCTTATCTGTAAACCGGTATCATGCTAAAAGAAGCAAAAAATATTCATCTACCAGAAAGAAAATAACAAAAGAATAGATACAGGTAAAACAAAATTAATATAATTTGTATAGACCAGGGATAAAGATGTATGTTCAACATCTCGACATTAGATTGTCATGATATATTGGGAACGCCGCTGAAAAATAAGCAGAGCTGATACTTATGGGACACTTAAACAATATCTGATGTCCAAGTACTCGAAATCCATCTCCCAGAGGCTAGACATCTACGCGTATGGTAATCCACGCACGTACGATCATCTTTCAGTTAGTTGACGGAATCTATCCCACGACAATTTGAGCCGAGCTAAAATAGATTTCTCTTAAGGTCTGCCCCCGATTCTGTCATTTGAGTCACGATGATAGTATGGGTTTTAACAGTGGTCGATTTTGCGGATAAAAGGAGGAAAAGGGGGCAAGATTTGTTTCTTAAAGGCACTCGTTAATATCACGATGTAATTTATTTCCGAAAGAATGAAGAGCGTCATAGGACGATAGATTCGTACGCCATGTATTAACAGTGCGGACATAACAATTCCAAGCTAGTTCCAATTTCAATAGCATTACAAAGGAGCATTGAATTTGCGTTCGACTTCATTTTTGGAAATAGTTAATTTCGTGTTTAATCCACGCACGTACGATCACCTTTCAATAGTTGACGAAATCTATCCCACGACAATTTGAGCCGAGCTAAAATAGATTTCTCTTAAGGTCTGCCCCCGATTCTGTCATTTGAGTCACGATGATAGTATGGGTTTTAACAGTGGTCGATTTTGCGGATAAAAGGAGGAAAAGGGGGCAATATTTGTCTCTTAAAGGCACTCGTTAATAATATAAACAAATAGAAATGTTAATTTCTATTTTTTGTTTCATAGTTTGAATCCCAAATATTTTTTTATTTTTTCTTCTCTTCAAGTTCTACTTCTTTTCATTCTTCTTTGTCCACTTTTATTTTCAAGACATAAATTATCCTCGTTGTTTTGAAAGCAAACCTAATTCTTCAAAACATTGTTTTCTTTGATTTATCTTTTGCTTCTCAACTCATTGACGAGAAAATTACAATTTTGCCACCCCCCCTCCATCTATGAAATTCTCGAATCTTGCTAATAGGAGCTGGCGCAAGAGGTAAATGCCATCTTCTGTGACGAGCCGCGTGCACCATTGCCTGCAGTCAGCAGAATGGTGTCGTGTCGTTCAAAAAGTCGTTTAGGTGATTTGGGGAGGGCATATTTGCCAAACTAACGATTCGATCGTGCCGATAATCATTCCGACGTTAGTACTATGAGCAGAAGGGACGAATGATTTTGACAAAAATAAAAGCTGACGCACACCTTTGCGTTTTTAGCTTGCGTTGACCCAGCATTTTTAACATTAAAAACGCCTCCCCCGAGCGCACAGTAAACGCTGATCAGACGGTGGACTGACATTCGGCTTGCGCTCAAGAAGCGTAGACCGAACGTCAATCCACAGTATGACCTTTGTGCGTCTTCGTGCGTCCAGGGAGCGTTTTTTTAATTTTCAAAAAAGCTGGGCCGACGCAGGCTAAAAGCACAAAGGTGTGGATTTGGCCTCAACAACTTCAATTTGAGCATTAACAATAGCTACATGCATGGATAAGAAATATCCTTCCCTCTTATTCTGCCAAGACATATTGAACGGGTGTCGCACATGTTCAGTGAACAAACAAGGTATCCACAACACGATATAATCTATTTCCGTAAAATTAAGTCAAACGCCAATTCGATGCTCCTTTGTAATGCTAGTCAAACCGGAACCGGTTTGTGATTGTTGTGTCCGCACAGTTCAATACACGGCGTACGGCTCTATTGTTCATGACCCAATTTATTTTGCAGAAATAGCTTATATCGTGTTCCACTCTCTTTTGTCTTCATAAAGATAGTGCGAAGGCGTTAAAGAAGTTACTTACTTTGTCAAATCCGTAACCCTATTTTGCTCACAGTGTTATCAATCCAGGCACGTAGATCGATCTTTGGATAGTCGCACTTTTTCCCGCATGTAATAGACAGAATCAAACATTTTCAAGAGAAAGAACATACATTCTGTTCATTGTAGTTTAATCGTACTGCTTGAAACGGAACAGTAACAAATTTAAAAAATGATTTTTTTTTCTTGTGTCGGTGAATATTTGGAAAACAAATATGAAGAAAAAGATTAAATTAATTTGTAATTATTTTTAGTTTCATAATCATAATTTACAGTAATTTATGTGCGAAGGCTAATGTGAAATAAGAATATAAATCCAAAACAATTTCAACAATGGATAAGCCAAATTTATGGTCTGTAACATGCTTTAAGACACCATACGTGATATGTAACATTCAAAATGGCGGCACAGTTACATTATTTACTCATTCAAGAACACGAACGAATGACTGATGAGGAGGCGAAGAGTTATGTGCACTATTAATATCTTGATGTATGCTGTCCATGCCGTGCTAGGAATATTTAACCATTTCAGATGCACATGTTCATGATCCGTAATAGCGAAAAGTGCAGAAAACCTTATTTGCATGATTGAAAACGAAGTCGCATCACGCAAAATGACTTTCAATTTGGGATAACTATTTGACTCGACCGAATTTCAAGTCTTTAATCACTTTGCATACATTACAAGGTGGTTTTCCTTTCAAAACTGACTGAAAAAAGTCAGAGTTTGAATATTAGGGTAAAGATGATGAAAATGAAATTTGTTTTTCTCGAGCAAGATGCTTACGGAATATCAATTCGAATCAAGACGGAGATGACAAAGATTTCTTGTTTATTTCCTCAATATCGGACATCAATGAATGTATGAGGAAATTAAGGTTAACCAAATTCTAAACAGTTACCTAGTTCCTGTGTCTTTGAACTAAAAACATCATTAATTTCTTGTCGAATGCATGAATATGACGCAAACGATAACATGGTTAATGGAGCGGATTGCTGTAAAGAAGAAGACAAAACGTCACCAGTTTTTTAGCTATGTCATCTCTCATAAATACCATTTAAACTTTTTTTTTTCTCTCTCTCTCTCTCTCTCTCTCTCTCTCTCTCTCCTCCTTCTCCTCCTTCTTCTCCTCCTATTCTTCTTCTCCTCCTCCTTTTTCTTCATCTTCATCTTTTTCTTCTTCTTCTTCTTCTTCTTCTTCTTCTTCTTCTTCTTCTTCTTCTTCTTCTTCTTCTTCTGTTTTATTTTTTTCTATAGGGCTACACTGCAAAAACACTCCTGTTAACTCAAATACCAGTCCGAATCTACATAGGTCTGCGTACACTATACGAACTTATTGGGTGGATGGAATAACGACAGTTTGGTATATTGCGCAACGTCTACGACTATTTTCGCTTATAGTTATGTCGCCGCGCCACTTTTTGTACATGCATGTCAGACCGAAAGTGGCTGAAAACGTTATTTTGTGTACAAAGTCAAAGCAAATTGTGATTACAGTCATAATTCATAAAGATTAAAATATTTTCACTTTTATGGGCAGACATTGATTCATTGTAGCATACATATGCTTAACAAATGTTTTGCAATATATTTCATTGAAAATATAATAGAAAACAAAGCTATGAGAAATTCATATAACAATAAAATACATAAGAAATAATTAATTGTCATTCAATTTTTTTCAGATCGTGTCATAAGGAATGATATAAAGAATATTCACACAAAAAATGAGTCTTCTAGGAGCTTTATTGAGTGAAATAGAGGAGAAAGTGTGATTTCATGCATACATTTGAATATTTAATTATTCAAAAATAGGACCTAGGAATTAAAAACAATAACTATACAGTGTTGCAGTATACACCCTGCTCTATGGGCGTGCAAAATTTCGCGGCGATCGCGCGATCCACGGCCGAGATCTGAAGGAGGTATAAACTTGATCTGAAATAGCCCAGTTAAAATAGGGTTAAACACCCCCCCCCCCCCCC